>BLAL01000299.1:0-160801 GCA_015698045.1 Rhizophagus clarus
CACAGTCGAATGAAAAAAATCGTCAAAAATCGGCAGTCCGATTTTTAACCGATTTTTGGATATATTTGTCTGATTTGTGGCTTTTTAAAGCCGATTTTTATGGCGCGAATTGTTTGTGATCGGAAATACGTTATTTATGAACAAAATAGGAATGCCGATTTTGGCAGATTTTGCGAAAATCGGCATTCCGATTTTAAAATAAACATGTCGATAGCTAAAAATAAGACTGCCGGTTTATAGCTATATTTGTCCTATTTATGGCATTTTGCTGCCGATTTTATGGCACGTATTGTTGGCAATCGAAATTCTTTTATTTTTATCGACATAAATCGGAATACCGTTTTAAAATTATAATTGCCGATTCTCGCAAAATCAGAACGCCGATTTTTAAATAATCATGCCAAATCTCCTAAAATCGGATTGCCAAGTTTAATTCAGTATAAACATTTCAAAATAGTTTATGCCGATTTATATATCGGATCTTTCTATTATCGATTTTCTCATAATTCATAATTACTATTATTGTCCGGTTTTTTAGCTCGGTATAAACATTTCAAAAATAGTTTATGCCGATTTATATATCGGATCTTTCTATTATCGATTTTCTCGTAATTCATAATTACTATTATTGTCCGGTTTTATTTTATTTTCCATTTTCGATAATTGATTTATATTTAATATTTAATATGTATGATATATAATATGTATGCTATTATTTTATAATATATACTGCAATTTATGATATATTATTATTATTATATTATTATATTGTCCATATTATTATTATTATATTACTATATTGTTCTTATTATTATATTATTATTATGTATAGAATGTTTATATAAAATATATTAAAATCATATTTATCTCGTCATGTTACTTATAAATGGCTATAAAAAACCTGCTCTAAAAAAGAGATTAATAGGATAGAAACGATATTAGAGAGTTAATTTATAAACAACGGAATTTAAATCACTCAAAATACAAGCAGTTGATTTTAAATGATGAAACAAATACCTAAATTATGTACGTCTTCTGATATCGACCTGGTACTTCTAAGTAAAAGGGACCTTTGGTGCTCATCTACTTCTAAATTACCATTATTATCATCGTTTTGTTCTTCATTAGTTCCATCATTTTTATCAGCATTACCATTATTGCCATCATCGTTATTATCACCATTACCATTATTGTCATCATCGTTATTATCATCATTACCATTATTATCATCATCGTTATTATCACCGTCGTTATCCTCATCATCATCATCATCATCAGATTCTGGTTCAATCCACCTTGATGATATCCACCAATTAGCCATGTCTTGTGTTGGTCTGCTTTTTTTATCGATATCGTCTAGACGGTAACGTTTGCGACTTAACCCGGTTCTGATGCTTACTCCGATCTCGTCCGCTCGAAATAAGATTCTTTTAACCTAATGATAAATTTATAACTTATTAGCATAAACGCCTATGTTTTAAACTTTCGCAACTTTACGTACTCTAGAAGACCTCCACTCCTTATTGTGAATCTTAATTACAGAATTTGTACTTATCAACCTTCCTGATCTTATGTTATCGTTACGCTCTTCATTTGCCAGAACTTCGTCTTCAGTAGACCATTCATCCGAATGGACTTCTGCGGTATTTACTGCCTTTTCGCAATCTTTAATAAATACTTCCCTAGTCATATTTTCAGGACGACAATCATCTAGAATGCTGTCTTGCGTGAAGATCATGTGTTGGAGACCTTTGCGTCTTCTTGTCATTTCTATTAAAGAGTAAATTAAATAATTAATAGATTATATACATTGTCATTTTAAATAATGAATTTCACACCTGATCTCTCCTCGACGTCATGTGTTGCCATTTATTGTGTTCATCTATCTTACCCTCCTTTTTTAATTTCCAAATCTCCCGCCGTGATTTGTGTAGCTGTTTTATTACTTTTAAAAGTTCTGTATCGTATACCTCTAATGAAGGAGGCATCGCTGCTTTGACGGCTGGTAGAAGCTTCTTATTTATCGACTTTTTTTGTTTACTAAATGTCTTTGACGTGTCGAAAAGAATCGACGAATCGAGGTTGTTTATAATATGGATTACCTCATCCTATTTAATATAACACTCATTTTTTAACGATCAATACAAAAGAGAAATATTTAATAAAATAAAGATATATTTACATGAACGGTTTTTTTTGAAATTTTTATCAGTTATTGGAGGAAGGGCACGCCGATTCTCTCTGGACAGAACTGGGGATAGGCTTCTATTTCTTGGTCCTTCACTCGTTCTTTCTTCCGTTAGCACTTCCACACGTTTGGTAAGATTTGAAATCATGCTTCTTAATTCGCTGACTTCTCTGTTGTTAGCACCTATTATAAATCAGTATTTAATATAAATCATTTAGTATAAAAAATTTTACGTGCAAGTAAGTAAAGAAACGTGAAAGAAATACTACCGCTCGCTGGAGGTGAAGAAGAAGGAATTGTTAAAGATAGATCGGTTAAAGATCCTATAACAATAACGTTAAATTGGTATAGTATAAGTAAAATGAAATTTAATTAGCACTAATATAAAACAATATTACTTTTTGTAATTGATCTCCCTCTAGAGACATTTTGATAGTTTCGATTATGTTGAGATTGAGAGCGTGATTGATGTCGATGAGGGGAATGAGAGCGAGATCGAGATCGACGTTGATGGGAACGAGAATGATGGGAACGATGAGGGGAGCGAGATCGACGTTGATGAGAATGAGAATGATGGGAACGATGAGGGGAGCGAGAGCGATGGGAACGCGATCGTTGGGAACGATGAGGGGAGCGAGAGCGATGGGAACGCGATCGTTGGGATTCGGAATGATAATAACGAGATTTGGATCGAGATGGGCAAGATCGAGGTTGACGAGTCGTTGAGCGAGATTTTGAGCGACTACGAGATCGATTAATATGAGTTTGATGCCGAGATTGACGAGATTGGGAACGGGAACTAGATTCATTTCGTTGAGATCTAATATGAGGATGAGAGCCATCACGAGAAATAGGAATTAAATTTAAAGGTTTGAATTTTCTCATTATGATATTTGATAATTTGATAATTTAAAGATTAAACAAGAAACAAAGGCTCTATATATAACCGTTACTTACGTCTTCTGAACTATTTTCGTTATCGTCTGATTAAAATAAAAGATAGATTAAATTAATAAGACTCGTTATCATTTAATAAAATATATCGCTATCAATATTAATTAAAATAAATCAATAAATTAAATAAACTTGATATTATATCGCTTTCAATTAATTAAAATGTATTATTTAAAATAATCAGTAAACTACATTAATTAAATTAAGATAAATCAATCAATATTTAAATATATCAGTAAACTAGATATTATATCGCTATCAATTAATTAAAATATATCAATAAACTAAATATTATAGCGTTATCAATTAATAGAATATATCAATAAATTAATTAAAATATATCAGTAAACAATTAATAATTAAAAATATCAATAAATTAATTAAAATATATCAATAAAGTATATCAATGAATTAATTAAAATATATTAATAAACTAAATATTATATCATTATCATAAATAACATGTCCAAATTAGTAATAACACATTTGAAGCTTGATAAAGTTATACTTACGGAAGCTGGTTTTTCCGACAGGAAATATAATTGGCGAAAAGAAATATGCTTACTTTGTTAAGCTGACGAAAATAAGGCGAAAAATAAGGCGAAAAATATCGTCAACCATTAACAAAAAAAACGAAAGGCAACAAAGAAAATTTGTTGCATCGTACTAAAACGTGGAGAAAAAAGAAAGAAAGCGTGGTAAACGTACGCAAATGTACCATACTCACGAGCAAATTTATAGTAAACGTAAACAAATTGGAAATCACCGATTTGTAGAACGTGCATGGTAAACGCGGTAAACGCAAACAAACTTTATAGCTCCTGCCAATCACGTCGGGTGACATTTATGCACTATCTAGTCACGTGGTATTAACAAACTGTACGTCTGTGCCAACTGCCAAGGGCAAAAGAAGAATTAAAGATTTATTAAAACAATTCTATTAATTAACAAGTAATTTTAACCATGACTGATTGTTAGAATAAACATATATATGCTATAACTCAACGTATTATTGTAAGCGACTCAATAAAAGATAAAATAATAAATATTTGATATCTCGTTAACAGCTTTAAATGATACTGATGTACTAGAAATTGACGACTTGAAAGAAAATATATAAAAAAAAAATGAAATATAGTTTTTCTTAATTTTTGATATATTCGAAAGAATAGGCCAAGTGTTAAATTTTGATGTTGTTGCAGTTGCGAACAACTAAGACACTTTTTTTATAACTCTCGCATTTTGATCTGTGAATAGGAAATTGCTACATCTCTACTTAAATTATTTGGAACTTTCGAATTCGTGATGATATATGAGATTTATTAGTAAGTCGATTGACATGTTTCAAGAATCGGATTAATTGAATTTGAAAAAATTTTCTAGTATAATTATACCCCTTAATACCAAATTTAATTAGAGAATTAGCAAAAATAAAATTATATTTTAGTATTTGATAAAATACATTGGTCTTGACATCATTGTCATGTATTATTATCAAAATAGCTTAATTACCAAGCTGTGCCTTGACAAAAATGGACCAAGAATCGGGATTGCCGAACCAATTAGATTGATTTGCAATTCCTTAAAAAAAAAAAAAAAAAAAAAAAAAAAAAAAAAAAAATGTCGGAATCTCTAAATACAAGAACCAGAACCAAAGTGCATTGTTTCTGTAAAGAATGTAACGGTAAATTGGTTGATCCAAGGACTAAACTGAAACATGAGTTAAAATATAAATTAAAATCTAATGCGAATAATAATTTTGGTAACAATTATCAAGAAGGTTCTTCAAATGTTATATCATCTGATGCTGTTGATGAAGATGTAATGGAATGCGACCCAATACAAGGGATAAATGATACATCACCTGATATAACTGAACAATTATCCGAAGATATTGAACAATTGTCTGAAGATATTGAACCATTGTCCAAAGATATTGAACCATTACTCACAAGAAACTATTTCTTTTTAACAAAGAAGACACCTATACATGAATCGGCAAAACATCGAACGATAAAGAAAAGAAAAATATCCGATCTTGTTCTTGAAAATTTATTATTGGATAATGTAAGAAACGAGAATGATCAAGACGGGGATTCTGAAGATGATGACGATAAAAATGGAGATACTGAAGATAGCGATTCTAATTATTCCGATGATTATGAAGATGATGACGATGAGGAAGTCAATTTTGCATCAACAGATTTCGATGACGGCGAACCAATTCTTCCTAACATTAACATTAATGATAATTATACTTGGACTATTTTGTGGATATTACAATATCAACAACGATTTAAACTTTCCAATGTAGCTATAGATTCTTTGTTCAAGTTCTTAAGATTTTTTCTTTTGACAATAGATGAAAATAAATTTTCATCTTTTCCTTCCTCTTTATATATGGCTAAAAAGGTGTTGGGGATATCCACAACGATAATTAAATATGCAGCCTGTGACAGATGTCACAAATTGTATGATATAAAAGAATTATTAGACAATACTGAAATACCAACTTGCAGTTTTGTAAACTATCCAAATCACAGAATAGAACGATTTTGACAACAATGCAATAACCCTCTATTAACGAAAATAGATAGTAATAATAGTAGTAATAATCCCATTTTCCGTCCGATAATGACATTCCCGTTAATAAATATTAAGCAACAATTGACCCTTTTTTTTAATCGCAAAAATTTTGAAATGTCATGTCAGAAGTGGTCAGAAAGGAAAAACAGAACTGAAGCTTTATTCGATATCTATGATGGTAGGGTCTGGAAAAGTTTTACAGATGATGATGGTGCGCTGTTTTTTACAAAAGAATTTGCCGATACTCATATCGGATTAATGTTAAATATGGATTGGTTCCAGCCATTCGTAAATTCACAATATTCTGTTGGTGTGATTTATGCCGTTTTTTGTAATTTGCCGCGTAATGAACGCTTCAAGCTACACAATATTCTCACACTAGCAGTAATGCCTGGTCCGAAAGAACCAAGCCAACATGAAATTAACAATTATTTGTATCCGATCGTTAACCAGTTAAATCGTTTGTGGAATGGCTATTTTATAAAAACAAATGAACACAACAACGGTCGATTTGTCCGTGGTGCAATCATTGGCTGTTCTAGCGACGTCCCTGCGTCTCGGAAATTATGTGGTTTCATCTCGGCTCGTATTGCATGCTACCGATGTTACAAATCGGCAAATTTTATAAACAATCAACCAAATTTTGGGGGGTTTGCAGATTTAGACGACTGGTTTGTTGAGCGAGATATTAATGAAATAAGAGAAAAAGCAAGTGAGTGGAAACAATGTGCAACTGAAGAAGCACGAAGAGCCCATGTCTCTGAACATCATGTTCGCTGGTCGGAGATATACCGCTTGCTTTATTTTAATCCTGTTCGCTTTTGCGTGGTTGATCCTATGCATTGCCTTTTTCTCGGTGTTGCGAAATGGATCGTAACGAAACTCTGGATAGGCGAAGGTATATTAAATAACGAAAAGCTCAAAATTATGCAAGAGAGAGCTGACATGATAAAGTTCCCAAGTGACCTTGGACGCCGCCCTGTCAGAATAGCTACCGGTGAAGGATTCTCAAGTTTCACGGCGGACATGTGGAAAACCTTCATGTTAATTTTTGCAATACCTATCACATGAAGTTTTCTTGGATACATCGACCAAAAAATTCTTGCATATTTCGTGCGCGCTTGCAAGATCTTAACAAACTGAGAGCTACAAAAAAATATGTTAAATGAAGCGTTTACAAGACTGATAGAGATGAACAAATTAATTGAACAAAAATATGGTCAAGAAAAAATAAGTCCTAATCTGCATCTCTGTCTCCATATCTGTGAATGCGCATTAGACTATGGTCCTTTGTCCTCATTCTGGTGTTATAGCTTTGAACGGATGAACGGAATTTTAGGTACGTGATTTAATTTTTCCGATTTGAAAATCGCAATGTTATTAATTATTTTTAAAAATTGTAGGTTCTTATAATAATAGCAGACGTAATATTAAACCTGAACTACTAAGAATTATGTCTGAAAATACAATCCTTCAATACTTCCTCTCAAATTGTGACAACGATCACTTATTTTCCTCCTTGGAGATAATAGAACCAAGAAAATCTGTTGGCAGCTTGGCTGCACTTGATGATTTTGCGAGCGATGAGTATCAAAATTTTATAAGACTATCTCTTATTGAGGAAGATTCGGCTTACAGAACGGAATGTTTTCCTGGGTTGCTAATGAAACCGTGCAAAGAAACTACCCTTCCAAACCAAATTTTGGACCTACTGGTAGAATTTTATAATAGTTTGTATAATGATTATTGTTTCATCTCCATCTACTCTATAATAGGTTCAAATAACGGTACTGTCGTAAACCCTAGAATTATACAATATGGGAGAATAAGAATTGGGGCGGACATATATGGTTCTGTTCAGGCTGCTCGTCACGAAAAATCCTCATATATATTAGCTCGATTTGTACATTATGATGGATCGATCGATGTTTATCCCGGTCAAGTACAATTTTATTTTGAGCATACTATTCATTTAAATAGTTCACGATCATTAACCCATTCATTAGCGTTAGTCAAATGGTACAAACCGGTTCAAGATCATAGTACAAGATATTATTGCCAAGTAGATAACGACATAAAATCATGTAATATGGAATTATGGACAAATGAGTTTTATGATATGAGAAGAGACAGTATTATACCCATACATCATATAATAGGAAAATTCATTAAATGTAATTTTGATACTGGGACGAGAAAAACAAAAGAATATATGGCTGTGATTCCTTTAAATAAAAAAATTTCGTTTTAAAAACTTTATATAATATAAAATGAATTATATGTAAAATCAGAATGGCGAATTCAATTATAGCATTTGTATTTGATTAAATTATAACAATCATTTTTTTTTGGCACAAGAATAACGATAAAGGTTACATATACCGTAATTAATTCTAACCGCGTGAAAAATCAGATAATTCAGATAACAAGAGATCTTATTTTGAGCCGGCAAAGTTGTATTGCAAATCGGTCTTTTATTACGGCATTACGATACAAGCACCATACTTTGTGATTAATAACTCTAATCATGTAATAATTTTTAGATATCAAAGGTTTATTTTATTTTAATTAAATATCACATAAAGTATAAAACAATTATTCTGGCTATATAAATACATTTAAGGCCGGCAAAGCTGTATTGCAAATCGGCCCTTCTTATTTGAAAAGGGTAACAATTACATTAAATTAATACGGCACTTATTCAAAAATGTTTAAAAATGTTGCAACTTAATTCTCCAATAATCATCATTGTTATAATCAAGTTACTTACGACTTAAGCCTACTTTGATTATAAATAAAACGGCACTTCGCACAGACAGAGCTCATGATATATGAGTTATCCCATCATGCCTATTTTACCCCTTGATAAAGGATTTTCGTTGCATGTACTTTCCTAATCAATGATAATCAAAGTTACTTACGACTTAAGTCTACTTTGATTATAAATAAAACGGCACTTCGCACAGACAGAGCTCATGATATATGAGTTATCCCATCATGCCTATTTTAACTATGATTAAAGAATTTACATTATTATTGTAAATATTTTACTCATAAGTCATAATGATATCTATTTAGACTTCGACGAATAATGCGACAGAGGAGGCGGAATTATCATAACCAAAATTCGAAGCGAGAGGTCTATGTATAGTAAATAGATCATCAACTTTGGTACCAGAGTTATTTACAAACTTTAGGTGGCCACCTAGCCCACCTTTCCTATAACACACTATGCACGACGGCAAACGGTATAGGAGGCAGACTCTTCTTTCAGAAAGAAAGTTTTTTTTTGAAAAAAAAAAAAAATAGTACAATTAAATAGCGTTTAATTAAATGTGATTAATTAACTTTTTAGGAATAGGCCTTATCAATGCGATCTCATCAGTTTCAATTATCACTGTTCAACCTTATGAATACTTCAGTTATTGTTTGTGAAATCGAACCAACTGGGAATTCAATGTACAAAACAAGTAGAATATTTAGAATAGTATCTTATATTTATTAGTATAATAAATAATTTCAAAAATCCTATGATGTAAAATTACGAAATATTACAATTTAAATATCGGCAAAGGCTATTTTAAATAGAGTAAAATCTTTATTCGACCTGTGTCAAAAGCGGTAAAGTTTACACTAAATATAATATCTCCGGTTTAAATATCGGCATTTAATTAAAAAAAAGGTAAAAATCGGCCGCTAAAATCGGCATTTCTGGATGAAAAATCGGAAGTTAACAAAAATCGGCAAAAAATTAGTAAAATAATCGGCAAAGCCTTATTGAAGTCGGCAAGGGAATTTTAAATAAAATAAAATCCTTTATTCGAACTATACGAAAAGGGTAAAGTATATAATAAATATAATATCTCCGGTTTAAATATCGGCATTTATTTAAAAAAAGGTAAAAATTGGCCGCTAAAATCGGCATTTATGACTGAAAAATCGGAATTTAACAAAAATCGGCAAAAATAGATATGGCTATACTAAAATAAGCAAAATTTGGCATATTCTATATTGAAGTCGGCAAGGCTATTTTAAATAGAGCAAAATCCGATTTTTTTTCATTCGACCTGTAGAAGTTTTAACTGTTATAATATTTTTATTTATATTAGAAAATGCAATGCATCTTAAATTTTGTTTTGTATGAAAAAAAATTATTAAATTAAATGTTTATAATTTTTTTTTTTTTTTTTACTTTTTTATTATACAAAAGAATATATAATTATAAGTAAACAAAAGATAACAAATAAAATAGAATCAATACATATATAAATTATATGAGCATTGAAGCCCAATCAAACTAATGCTAATTCAAAAGAATTAAACTGTTTTAATTATCACAAACTTCTCAGTTGAAATCAAAGATAGCATAGCGATTCAACCCTGCAAGATACCAAGTATCACCTTCACCTGAGGCATCAACACCTAAAACAACTTGTAATTGCTCAGCAAGAAAAGAAGAAAGTAAGTTGTGTGGTCAACTTACACAATTTATATAGTAATTGTAGTGTTTGGACTCGAGTAAATTTGAATATACTCAAGTATTCATTTAAATTTGAAATGCGTATTCGAATAATAATCGAATAAATTATTCAAATATTATCTGAATAATTATTCAGTTAATATTCAAATAATGTTAATATTATTATTTGAATAATTTTTAATTCTTATTCGAATAATAATATTATTTTATTCGAATAATGTTAATGAATTATTCGAATAATTTACTTTTTATTCGAATAATGTCATTTACTTTTAATTGAAGGCTGAGCCTATTATAATTTAGAATAACAGGCGTTGGTAGTTTCTGCAGGTGGGAACTTCAGACACATATGGTATAACATTTATGTAATTAATTTTATTGTATTTTTACC
The DNA here is from genome assembly GCA_015698045.1 of Rhizophagus clarus. Lineage (NCBI taxonomy): Eukaryota > Fungi > Glomeromycota > Glomeromycetes > Glomerales > Glomeraceae > Rhizophagus > Rhizophagus clarus. Next base: position 10,600 of record BLAL01000299.1, read on the forward strand.
TTTATAACGAGCGTTCAACGTCTATATCTAAAATAAATAATAAATAAATAAATATCTGAAAGTTTACAATTATTTAATTACCTATTTACTTTATATAATTTAAATTTAAATTATTCATGTAAAATAAAATATATTATTATTAAAATATTATTTACATTTTGCATATTTATTAAATTTTTCAAAAATCAAATTATATTACAAAAATTATGATCATACTAAATCGGAGGGAAAATGCTACCCATCACATTAATATTTCGCTTTAAAAAAAGCATTTGCTCAACTAAATTAGGATCAAGATTTATTTTCTTATTAGTGATATTATTGCCAATATCCGAAAAAAGTCTTTCCGAAGGGACTGATATTGCACAAATACCCAAATATTTACGCGCAATTATAGCCAAAGTTGGAAACCTTTTTTCATGTAATTTCCACCATTCAAGTGGATTTGTTTCCTTATACTCCTCATTTATTTCAAGATATTTATCAATTTCTTCTGAGCTATCTGCAGGATTAGGAGATGCATAAATCATATCTAAAATTGATTTTCGTACTCTATTGCTATGATGTTCAGTAGAATTAGTGTGTTCTGCGGATAGTATCATCTGATTCGTATCATCTGATATATTATAATCATTTTGAACAACTTCGTATAAATCTCTAAGTTTACCAATTGCCTCATGCCTTACACTTTGCTTTACAAATCAGAGTTTTTTGAAACGCGGATCAAGAAGACACGCTAACATTCCAACTTTATGAATATCTTTCCAATAACTAAACATTGAATTATAAAGAAGTTTTCGAATATTTGATACTATATCTTTTGTTTGTATAGGTTCAGTAATATCAATTTTTTTCCTACAGTGACCTGTTACAGCAGTTAAATCAATAACTTCTATTTCTACTTCATTTTTGTTATCAGAAATAGTAACTTCTGCACTATCTAATATAGTAATTTTTTCATCAGGTAAATCATCTGCTAAATTTTCTCGAAAATTCAGCTCAAAGTTTGATGATGATGGTTGAATTCCAGGTTTTATTGATGCAATTAAAGCCGCGATTGCTGGATACATTAATGAAATTGTACAGTATTTAGCGCCACTTAATAACTTTGTAACATCTTCAAATACAGATAAAAGGTTAAGTAAATCTTCTATTAATAACCACTCATTATCAGAAAGCATAATTTTTTTTAACTTTTCACCATCCTTTTGGGCATCTTTATTTAAGTCTGATTTTAATTGTCCTGGCAAGAACTTTATAGCTCGTTTAAGTTCAATTAAATGTTCCCATGCACAATAGGTGGAATTCCAACGAGTGGAGACATCTCCAATTACATGCTTTATTTGAGTATATCCAAGAAATTCTTGTGCCGTCTGTAGGCGCTCACGTTGTTTTGGTGAAAAATTAAAAAAATCGATCAACCTCTTTGCCCGTAAAATCAATGTTTTTACCAAATTAAGACCCTTTCCAATAGTTAACTGCAAAGTATGGGCTGTGCATGGAAGGCGAAAAATAGCTGCTTTCATTAGTCAGCCTGCTTTTTTTATATTACTCCCGTTATTTGTTATTATTGTTAATAGTTTAGATGCAATTGCCCAATCTGCAAAGATTTTATTAAGCAATTCCTTGATTATTTCACTAGTGTGAGGGTATCTGACTCGCTGCAATGCTAGTAAGGTCTTGCATAAAGTCCAGTCATGAGAAATCCAGCTGCAAGTAACGCTAATGTATCCATGCCGTGCTTTACTTGTCCAGAAATCTGTAGTAATTGATGCTGCTGTACAATTAACCTTTAAAAGTTCAAGAAGTTGATCTTTACTCCATTCAAATGCTTCTCCGATCATTAGTTTAATTGATTTATCACAAGGGATTTCAAAATGTTCATCAAGTGAAAGAAGCAATTTTCTAAAACTCTTACTTTGAAGTACATAAAGAGGTTGATTATCCTCAATTATAAATTCAGTAACATTCTGCCAAATTTGTTTATACTCTGTTTTACTTTTGGGCTTACGTTTTTTAATTGCTACTCGTATATCAAGTTGGGGCTGTTCCTTTAGGTGTTTTGCCTGTATAATTACAAAAATAAATATGATAAAAAGAAATTAAAAAATATGTAAAATATTTTAACGAATTACCTCTTCTGCACTCCCTGGTTTATAAATTTTATGCTTTGTTGCTAAATGATGAATAAGATTTGAAGTTGTTGATCCATCATTGTAATAATGACCACATTCTTCTCCGTTCTATTTAATCACATAACATGTTGCTGAATTTGAGTCTTCTCCCTTCTTAAAGTACTTCCATACAAAGCTAGTTAGCTCTTTGGCAGCCCTTTTTCATTTTTTATTTGTTATATTTGCTTTTGCTGTAGAGTTTTTAAAAGACTCAATATCATCGTTAATATCATCATTAATATCATCAATGTCATCAACAAAATAACGGCTTCCAGTATAATGTTGTAGCTCATTTTCATCAGTATTTCCTGTTCTATTGGTTGAATCCTTGATCAGACGTGCATCATATTTAACTCTTTTGTTTTGTAAACTCATGGTTAATATTTTATACAGTAAAATTTACGTAAGAAAAAGTAAATTTCACACGTCAAAATTTTTAATTTACATCAGTGATCGCTGACCAATATAGAAATTTTATCATATGACACCACCAATAATAATCATTTTACAGATATTATTCGAATATTATTCAGATGACTCAAATAAATAATATTCGAATTTATTCATACATGTTTCACGAATATTTGAATAGTGATGATGCTTATTCGAATACTCGAGTATACTCGAGTTATTCGAATAACCCTTATATGATTCCAAATACTAAGTAATTGAAACTATTAACAGAAAAATAAACAAATTGCAGAAGACCTTCACAAGACCTTTCACTATTAGTATGATCAATACCATGAAGATGAAGGAAAGAATCAACCCTGTAGAAATACCTTTTAATATTGCGAGTAATATTAAGATCATTTTTCCAAATATTTAAGGCTTGACAGTAAGGAATCCATATAGATCTTTTAGTAAAATCTGTATTTGATTCTACAATTGAAGTAAGTAGTGAATGAATCTGACTTATTGTTAAAAAACGTTGTAAATGTTTGATCAGTAATTGGGGAATAAAGCCTCTTAGTAAATCAACAAATATAAATTTGTCGTCGCAATAAGCTACATCCCATATGCCCAATGACAAAATCTCATTTAATGTTATATGAATTTTTGTATTTTCTAAAATAAATTGTCGAATAAATAAAATTATTAAATCCAAATGTGCATGAATCAAGTTGATTACTTCAGGACAAAGCCAAATATGATGGAAAACCTTTTTGTGAACTCCACATAAGAAACAATTAGCGTCACCATAAATGTTGAAGTAGTATCTTTTGGTGTGTTCAAGAATAGGCAATTCATCTATTAAAATTTTAAGTCTAAAGGATTTCAATATCATATCTTCAAAGGAGGTTAAAATAGAGTCTAAAGAAGAGTCGAACAAATCTAGCATCCATTTTCAATTAATAAGGATGGATGGGTGACAGTATCTAGCATTACAATTTAGATTATAAAATAATTCAAAATCCAAATTGGTAGTTAATAACCTAAGAAAATATCACAATTTGTTTTCTATGAGAAGATTTTTTCACGAAAGAAAAAATTGTAGATTGTCTAGTGTGATATTTTTAAATGAAAGTGGTACTTCTATATTAAAGTGAGCTTGTTTAATAAGTCTATCAATAAGGTTATTACAATAATTGTCAGTATGTGCCTTAACCTTGACTAAAGATACTGTAAGTTGTTTGTTTACATAAATTTGATAGATTAAATTCTATAAGATAGAGGACAAGAAAATGTTAAAAATCTCTTTCACAGTTAGTATATGCAGATTATGTAAAAATTTGTTAAAAGTCAAAATAGCAGATTGAGAATCTGTAAATATAGTAATGTTACTGTTAGGAGGAGTCGCGATTAAAACCAGAAGTATTGCAAAAGTTTCAGCATGAAATGCTGATAGCTAATAATCAATAGTAGATATGAACTGTTGATACAGAGTACGGTGTCTTATTTGAATAAAACCCGCAGTCATTGAACTATTTACCATGTTAATATTGATAAGAGAGCCATCTGTATAAAATTTAAGTTAAGAATAGTTCGAAAGATATTGTTGTATAAGTAAAAGTTCTTTAGAACTTGTTGAAATATTAAAAGGAATAGAATCCCATAACTCATTAGAGAAAGAAATAGGGGGTAGAAATAACTGGTATGTCCATTAATTCTTGTTCATTTAAGTTATTAATAATACACGATGAGGTGTTTTGATAAGAAGAGGAGTGAAATATTATGATAATTAAAGTCTTCAAAATCGCAATTTTGTCAGGTAGGTTTAGGGGCGTGCCAGAAATCAGCTGATTTAATAGGGGGGTGGGGGGTTAACCTAAAAATAAGGTTCCTATGATTGGCTATAAATTATATAATATATATTATATTATGAGAAAATTTATTTCTCACCTGGGTGATTTTTCACCCCTATCACGTGTATATATTTCGATTGGCTAATGTAATTTTACAATTACATCATATCGACCAGTTATTTGTTTACATCTGTTTCTCTTTTTTGGTTAGCTTTTGGCCTCACGTCAAAGGTTTGATATTTCCATTTTTCTCGTTTTCGCTTCTTTTTTTCACTTTCTAATTTCTTTCTCTTTTTCTTCTTAGACCTTTTATTAAGTTTTTCTGGTTTCGCGTCAAAGGTACATTATTTTTTTTTCATTTCTAATTTTTTTTGTTTCGTTTTCTAACTTTATTTCATTTCTTCTTCCTTTTTATTTTTATAGGTTTTGGCTTCTTTTTTTTAGATTTTGGCTGCTCCTGGCTTTCTCTTTTTTTAGGTTTGCCAAAACTCTTTGCGAGAGAAGGTGGGTACTCGGCTTTATTTTTTTTGTTGTATTCTCTTGTTCTTGTGTTCATTACCATTATTAACAACAGTCTTTTTTTTTCGTCTTCATTTCACTTTTGATTTTGATACTCTTTCATTTTTGTCTCTTTTCCTTTCGTTTTTCACTTCTTTATTCTCTTTTCCTTTTATTTTTTCCCTCATTTTCATTTTCGTTTTCTTTTCTATCTGTTTCTTTTGTTTTTCCCTTTTTGTTTTCTTTTTTCTTCGCTTTCTTCTTCCATTTTTTCATCCGTTTTCCTTCCCTTTTCCTTTCGCTTTCTTTTTTGTCCTCTTTACCTTTCATTCTTCCCTTTTGCAACATGTTTTTTTTAGGTTTTCTGGAACTTTTCAAAAATGGGGTGGGTATTCCGCTTTCATTCCTTTTTTTTTCACTGTATCTCTTTATCTTCGTTACTAAAAAATTTTTTTCTTCTGTCTTTTCATATTCATTTTATTTTTGATTTTGTTCCCTTCCCCCTTTCATTTTCCCTTTCATTTTCCTTTTTCATTCACTTTCCTTTTTCTTTCCATTTTATTTTCATTTTCATTTCTTTTTCCTGTTTTCATTTTCGTCCCCCATCCTCTATTTCTTTTATTTTTCCTTTTTGTTTTCTTTTTTCCTTCCATTTTTTCCATCTGTTTTCCATCCCTTTTCTTTCGTCTTTTGTTTTTGTCTTCTTTACCTTTCGTCTTCCTTTTTGTCATCATTTTATATTACAAAATTATAATGGTGATTTTATTATTTTGTGACACGTTTTTCTAGGTTTTCTGGATCTTTTCAAAATGGGTGGATAATCTGTTTCATTCTTTTTTTTTTTTTTACTGTATCCCTTTATCTTTATTACTAACAAAATTTTTTCTTTCATCTTTTCTTTGCATTTTATTTTTGATTTTGTTCCCTTCCACCTTTCTTTTATTTTATTTTCATTTTCGTTTCGTTTTTTTCTTTGTTTCCTTTATTTTCTTCTTTTTTGTTACCTCCCTCTTGTTTTTCCTTTTATTTTAATTTTCGATCCTTCCCCTTTTCATTTTTCCTTTATATTACTTTTTTTTCTCTTTACCCTTTCATTTTTCCTTCCATTTCTGTTCTCCTTTCTTTATTTTAATTTTGTTCTCTTTTGTTTCTTCGTTCACCTTCTCTTCGTTTTTTCTCCTTTCATCAAACATATTGTTATTTCGCTCCCTTTTGGTCTTGTCTTCTTTTCTGTTTATTTTGTTTTTGTTTCATTACTTTTCACATTTTGTCATTATTGTTGGGTTTCGCATCATTATCACTAGTTAGATTAAAGATAAAAGTTTTAACTTTGAATACAATAAACTTGTTTTAGTTTTGAATAATGTATTGTAATCTTCTATTCAATAAACTTTGAAGGAATAAATACACAAATATTTTGTAACATAAAAATTGTGTTTCATACTACGGAATTTTTTTTAACAGCAAATTTTTTATATTTTACGTGAGAATAAATTTTAAGTTAAAAAAATTAGCCAATCAAAAATTAGCTAATTGAAAATATTTATCACGTAATAGGGGTGAGTAATATCAGATCTCACCCAGGGTGAGGAATAAATTCACCCTTATATTATTATTATTTATATATTAAAATAGTTTTTTGCAATTATCTTGCCATCTAATAGCTCAATTTAACTAAACATTTTTTTATTTTGTAGGGTTTATCAACAGCTATAAAATAAAAAAAAATTCATAAAAATTGGATTATTAGATCACGAGTTATTTATATAAATATAATTATATATATTATTATATATTTTTTTAACCAATCAAAATGCGATCAGATGGGGGTGGGGGGTAAGAGCTACTAATTGAAGGAAATCAGCTGATTTCTGGCACGCCCCTTATTGGTAAGAAATATGTGACAAGTGAATATTTTGTGTTTTAAGTTTTTTGTAAATAAATAGAATAAGAAATAGAACTGTGCATTGTACATGTCAGAGAATTATTGGATGAATTATAATCACAACCTAAATATGGTCTTATGATTAATTCATTATATGACGAAAGACTCTGTACAATGGAAAAGTATTTGAATAAAAATTGATCATTAATAAAATTGTAATTAATTGGGATACCAATGAAAATAGCTTCAGTTGGCAAGTCCATTGTTAAAATGAAGTTTTGATATTTTGAATATTTGCATGATGATGTTCTGTTTCTATTGTAATTTGATGAAGGTCAAGTTCTATAGAAAGAACATCAAGACCATATTGCTGTTTAATTATGTCTAATAGAGCGTTGTTATTTTGTATGGTGTTCAAAAGCAACCCATACCAAGATTGTAATCTATGGTACTTGTTAAGAGAGAATAGAGTATTAATAGTATTTCACGAGTAGATCTGAGCACGGCTATTAAGAATTTGATCTAAAAATAAAATATTTAACTCTTTTAAATTAAAGTAATGTTTAATGTAAAATTCTTTCAAAATTTCTAAAATCAGAATTTTTCCTCTTTTAATGAATTTGGTGATAAATCAATTGAAAGAAAATTTAATGTTATTTGAGACACATAACTGAATGGATTGAATTAAAAAATTAGATTTGTAATTATTATAAATATAATTGGATAAGTAATATAACAGGAAATAGGGTAACCAATTGTTATGTTGAATTTGGTATAAGCGATAAAGGATAATTTGACTTAAAAGATCATTAGAATTGATTTGTATACAAAAATTGGTTATTTTTAAATGAATATGATTGTTTCTAATAGTATTTAAATTAAATAAACCATGTATTAATGAATAATTAGGAGTGGTAGAAGCTAGATGTAATTTGTGTTTGAATACTTTAAAAATCTTTGACATTAATTTATAAAGTATTTTATCTGAGATGATTTTAGTTTGAGACCAATATTCGATTCTTGGAATTAAGACAGTATAAATAATATATGCTAATTGTTTAACTGTAATTCTCTTCTTTGCAAATTTTAAAGATAGGTCCTTGACTTCAGTGTTAATTTTTCTTAAAGTGTTTTTGTAAATATTGTTAGAATCGAATAACACTCTTAAGATTTGAACAGATTCAGAATGTTTTAGTGAAGTGTTGTTGATATTTGTTGATCCAAAAGAAAGACGTATAGATTGAGGATCAAAATTTTTAACGCTTTTAGGGTTGTCTTTTTATAGGGTTGAACAAGTAATATTGATTTCTCTTTGTTCACTTGAATGTTATTTAAGTTGTAAAAGGAATCAGCAATTAATAAATTTTTTTCTAAATTATGTTAACAAAGAGTGATCTATTATGTATCATCCATAAATGCTGTGACTGCAATGTTAATAAATTCAGTACTAATAGGGTTTTTAATATCCTCTAATCTATTGGATTTAATAGTATAACCTAAATTTGAATCAGAAATGGTTGAAATAAGTGGATCATAATAAATTATTTACAACAAAGGAGAAATCACCTCTCCTTGATCGATGCCTATAAGAACTTCATAAGGTTTAATATTCCTGTAAGCCATAATAACTTCGTTAGTATAATTTTTGAATAATTGAATAATAAGGTTAATGAATGATATGGGAATCTTGAGTCTGTGTAATGCTTTATAAAGCATATTTATGCTGACTCTATCATATGCTTTTTCTAGGTTTTAGGAAAATATCTATAGTTTGTTATCATTCTCTTTAGCGTCTTGTATTAGCTCATTAATTATTCGAATTGAAGCAAATATAGATTTACCAGGGAGTGCAGCATGCTAAGAATCGCAAAGAATGTTGTGTTTCTTGTGAATGTTACTAAGTTTAGAATTTAAAATCTTGACTAGTAATTTTTGAGGTGTTTCTAATAGGGTAATGGGACGTAAATTAGTTAAGTCTGAAAAATAAGGTTTGGGTTTAGTGATAGGGTATATGATAACCTTTTTCTATTGAGTTGAAAAGTTTTCTAATTTAATAATAGCGTGGAAGAAGGCTAATAGAATTGATTTAGCAATAGGGTCAAAATGTTTATCATTTTATTTGAGATCCTAGATAATCCCGCAGCCTACATGTTTATAATTAATCAGATTATTTGTAATATGTTATACTAGATTTTAATTGTATCGCATTTATGTTAAATACACAATTTCTCATATAATTATATTAAAATTTTAAAAAATTTTTTTTTTTTTAAGTTTAAAGATGTTGGACATTATAGACTTTATTAAAGTAATAGACAGAATAGGATTTTTATCACATTCAAATCCAAAAGGTTACAGTTAGCCAGCCATTTGTACTTTTAGATCTGCTCTCAATATTGTAGTAAAAAGTCCTAGGAGTATCAAAAAAAAAAAGGAATAAAGGAAATGAAAAACAAAAAAAAAAATACTAGAAACAAAATAAAATCTATTAATAATTAAAAATAATTAAACTAATATTATATAATATTAGGTATTCAAGAAATATCCCATTTCTGTTCTATATTCTAAACTAAATAAACTGTTCTAACAATGTCATCAGTTCTGCAATGAGTGATTTTACATCAGGTTTGATAGACTGGTTTTTCACTTGATGAGAGTTCTTCTTGTTGGAAAACCCAGATTTAGTGGTTGATTTTTGCTTTTTATTCTGATTATTAGATCCTAAAGAAAGGGCATTAAAGCTAAAGGTTTTAAAGGAATTAGTAAATTTGTCTGTTTTACCAATTCAAGTAGATGGACATTTTTGAGCACGAAAATTAGGAGTAAAATATCTGCACTAAGATATACTTGAGTTATTCCAAAGCTAATGATTACTTATACATATCGATACTTGATTTTAGGTTGTAAAGTAGCCAAACAACTTTTTTGTTCTAAATAGCTTTTTAAAATTTTTAAAATTTTATTTAATATAAAAATTAATTTATTATTTTATAATTTAAAAAATAATATTTATCAAATTTTTAGTATTTTTATTTTCAAATTTGGTTTTTTACTAAATATTTTTGGAATTATAATAAAAAATAGGGGTTAATAATTTTCCGCACCTGCGATGCATCGCACCCTTTTTTGTCACCTGTGTCACATCCCTTCTCTTTTCATTTTTTTATATGTATTCTGAGAACTTAGAATTTTTTCAGTTGTAAAAAATCTATTTTTCACGCCTCTAGTTAAATGTCACATGTTTAATTTTGCCCGGCATTACTGTAATTTTGCTCAGAGTGTTCAGGGTGCAATGTATCGCAGGTGCGAAAAAAAACAAAACCCTAAAAAATATTTTTAAAATTATATTTTAACTAAAAATATTTTGTAATTAAAAAACTTTATTTAAAATATTTTTAGTTTAAAAAGTTTTTGAAAATGATTTTTAAAAAATAAAATCAGAACTGATTTTTTAAACTATAAATATTTTTTAATAAAATTTTTTAACTAAAAATAATTTTTGTTAAAAGTATAATTTAAAATGTTTTTTAGTAAAATTTTAAACTGAAAAATATTTTTAGTAAAATTCTATATAAAAAAGTATAAGAAGCTTAATTCTAATTAATAAACTTATTGATATTAAAAGACTTATTTTTTTAAAAAATATATATTTTTTACAATAAATAATAATGCTAACTTAATAAAATTATGATAAAGAATAAAATATAATTTTAATTATTTGGAATTTTGGTATAATAGTATAGAATTTTGTCTTATAAAGAAGTCTTTTAAAATAATAACATGTATTAAACAGAATGTGATTGAAATAATTTTAACTTTAGTTAGATCAAATAATTTTACAATATGTTATATATTACTTTTCTTTTTTGTATAATCAAAAAGTTTAATAAAGTTCTTATCCTTTCAAAAGGATTAATCAAAAAAAATTATATATATAAAGTAAATTATAATTATACTTTTTACTTATTTGCCAAAAATAAAAACAAATTTTTTATATTGTAAATTTGTAATTTATTTGATAATTTAAAAAATATTTCATATATATATATGTTTATATATTAGTTTAAATAAGCTAATCCATATATTAAAAGTAATGCAAATGTACTTTTTCTTTTTCAGTATTTTTATAATTATCAAAAAAAATATTATAAAAAAAATAATGATTTAGCAAGATTAGTATTTAATTAAATATAAATAACTTTTTAATAATACTTTATTTATTATGATCTAATTTACTAAATAATTAAAAAATTAATTACACAATATTAATGTAGTTGATATTTATAAATTCAAAAAAAAATTTTTTTTTTTTTCGTTCATTTCATTCAATTTAGATTAAAAATATAAACAAAAATTTCACATTTACTGGTTTTGAAAAAAAAAAAAAAAAAAAAAAAAAAAATCCACCCACAAAAAAAAAAAAAAATTATAATGAATAATTTTAATGAAAATAAAAAAACTAAATATTAAAATATTTACCAAGGAAAAAAAAAAAATATTCAAAAAAATTGCTCGTTTAAGCAATATAACATAATGATTAACATTATTGGATAAAAAGATGTTATCAATAATAAAGTAATAAGAATCAAGGATGACCAATTTATATTATAACTAAATGAGATTAATATACGAACATTCTATTAAGAGAAACTAAAACCAATAAAATAATATAATAAAATGGTCATATACGCAACAAAGCTATTGCCTTTGTATGCTTATATTTCGTTTTGGTCTTTCTCTCACTAAAAATGTCGCATTTTTACATCTCTAAAAGTAAATTAAAAATTTGTAAAGTAATGCCGATATGGATCAGCGCCTGACGTAGCTCTGCCAAGATCACCTATCTCTTCTGTAGGTTCTGGATATTTTTCAAAATTACCAGTATCACCTGGATGTTGATATGGTGGAACAATCGGAGCTGTTACACGTCTGTCGTACAAGCCTTGCCAATCAACACCTCTGAACCATTTGTGTTTCTTTACATCTTCGCTCCCTCCGCGAAGATTACCAAGACGTTTTGTGCGATCAGATGTTAAGAGACGTTTAATAAGATCTTTTGCATTTGAGTCAAAATGTGATGGGAATTGTATTTTTCCCGCAAGGATTTTTTCATAAATACCAAATGGATTATCATCAAAAAATGGTGGATATCTAAACAATTGCCAATTTTCAAAAAAATATGAACATTAAAAAACTTGAATAATTATAATTATTATATAAAATGGAATAAGAAAACTAATAAATATATTCTACCCTGCGAGCATCTCAAATATTAAGATCCCTAGTGCCCACCAATCCACAGGCTTTCCGTGGCCTTTACTTTGAATAATTTCCGGCGCTAGATATTCAGGTGTTCCACATAGTGTCCAGGTACTAAATTTATATATTTGAAAATAAATAATTTGTCTAAACAATTATTTTCGATAATTTTAACTCACCGATCTTCAACTCTCTTTGCAAACCCAAAATCAGTTATCTTAACATGACCTCTTGAATCTAATAATAGATTTTCGGGTTTAAGGTCTCGATAGATAATATCGTTAGAATGCAAGTATTCAATAGCAAGGACAATTTCTGCTGCATAGAATCTTGTCATATCATTTGTAAATCTCCCAGCTTTCCGCAGATGGGAGAAAAGCTCTCCGCCAATGACGTATTCCAATAGCATATATAAATTTCGATCATCCTGAAATGTGCAAAATCTTCGGAAATAATTCGAAAAAATTTTGTCAGTTCATGTTATTTGATTTTATTAAGAGTAATTAATGAAAATTGACACTAACGAAATATTTATAATTAACTCACAAATTCACAATGAACGGATGATGAACTTGACTAAGAATTGACTTTTCAGAGTTAATGTGTTCGACTTGCTTGAGCCGTACAACTTCAACCTTTTTCAATACTTTCATTGCATAATAATTTTCTGTATGTTTAAATTTGGTCAAGAACACACGACCAAAGGTTCCAGTTCCTATTATTTAATTTAATTATAAAATTATTAATGATTATATAGATGGGATATATTGATAATCAACTATCGAGCACCCAAAAATCAATTTAATTAATTTGCTAATCAATCAGTGTATCACATAATTAAAATAACGTAAACTATATGAACATTAATTTATAACTACTAATGTTGATGCAATTAAGTATTTCTTTTTTTTTAAAAAAAAATTCTCAATAAAAAGTTTATCGACTATTTAGTTAAATCGAATTAAAGATATTAAAAATTCTTTTAGAATATTTACCTAAAGTTTCTAATAACATAAAATCGATCAGGCCAAATGAAGGTCTTTGGATATAACTTGGCTGTGTTTGTACAGTTTGCGGCTGTCTGGGTGAAGTCGGTTGTCGTGCTGTTAATGGCTGCTGAGTTCCACTATCATTATCATTCCCTTCACTTTGATATGTTTGATGGTTGCCGTTTGTCAAAGAATTAGGAAAGTTTACACCTTCAGAACTTGGCCCATTGACAGTCTCATTAGTATTGTTGCCATTAACCGCCTTATCTTTCTTTTTGTTAGGAAAAAGGGTAGTCATCCTTGTAAAAGAAAACTTATTTACTAAATAAAGTTGTTACAATATAAATAACCTATTGTAAAAAGTTTGAGCTCAAAAACAGCTGATTTTTTCCTTTTAAAAAGATTAAACAGGCTTTTTTTATATTAAGTTTCTTTGGTTAGATGACGCGCAAAACGCGAGGCAGTAATTTATCTTTTTTATTCAATAAATAGCGTGCTTAAACGGCTAAATGATAACCTCGGAAAAAAAAATTTTTTTTTGGTCAAGTCGGGAGAAATATAAGAAAAAAAAAAAATAATAATTCGTCTCTTTAGAAGAAAAGGAGGGAAAGTTAATCAAATTTTCTATGTGATAATAAAACTATAATACCGGTAAGTACCAGTCTGTGATAAAAAATTTCAAAAAAGGTAACGTTGGGTGAGGAACTTTTACGGGGGGGATTAACTGTAAAAGAAGGGAATTTCTCCTTTTTTTTTTAAAAAAAAAAAAAAAAAAAATTTGACAGCCAAGCAACAAAATTTAAGAAAGTTTGGTCAGAAATTAGCATCAAAAATAGTCAATCAGATAAATGCTATTGATAAATAAATATAAAAATATATATTTTTATAAAACCAAGTATGATCGATTTTTTATTAAACCTGGGGGCTTGGACCCGCTTTTTAGGTTAGTAAATGTATTAAATTTATTAACTGCGCCATATTTCAATTTCACATTCCTTTATCTCACAATTGAATTTGTAGATTTTCATATGTCCAATTCAGTACAAATCGAGTTATCTTCTACATATCATTTGATCTAAAAGGAACTTTAGAGTTTGGTTATGTTGATTTCCCACAGGGTACATCTGTGCATCTGTTTTATTTCTCCGCCTTTCTACTTTTACAAATTCTTCAATATTCATACCAAAGTCGTTAAATTATCATGTGAAATTTATTTTATTAGTAAATTATAAGAACTTTATTTTAATGTAAAAATTCTTATTTAATACTTCTATGTTTAATAAACATCTAAATCAGGATAAAAATAAAATCGGAAATTATCAGGGTGACCCGTAGTGGCTATTTCAATATTAACATGTGCCATTGAATGTTCACCTATCCGGCATAAAACGTGTCATTTCTGCACCTTCTTGCTTATTCTATAATTGACATTTGCTCTTTAAAAGATCGAACATTCATTTTTTTAGGAAGCTTCTTTGGTATGAATTTAATATCACAAACTATCACAAACCTAAAAGATCTTGTACTACTAATATATCTGATTGATCTAATCTAATTTAGGAAGGTTAACCTAAATCCATTAATTATTTTATCTTACATAATCAAATTAAGTTTTATTAATAATCTTTAAGATTCGATTAGCTTACTCCATAATTAAGTTCTTGCTTGTTGTTCATTCTATGATAATAACGAGCCATGCATAAGGACAAAAATATAAATCTTTAGTGAAATGAATTGTAAATTAATAAAGTATTTTTAATGAATTAATTTTTCTTGCCAAAGTTCAACAAATTGTTAGTTTGTTACAAACATTAATATGTAAAAAATAATAAAAAAAAAAGAATTATTAAGCATTTAAATAAATGCAATATAAACCCTAATTTTTTTCCCGCCAATTACCCTTTTTTATTATTTTAATTGTTCTTGTTCTATATGTCACGGAAAGCAACTCTATAATTAAAATATGCATATATTTATGATATCCAAACATTTCAAAATCAAGAGAATAAAAGTATCAGCATCAAAGGCATCAATATATTATATATTATCCAAATTATTCCTCGTTAATTGTTTGGCTCAAATGTCCTTTAATAATGTAAAAATTCAAAATTTTTTTTAATTAAAAAATGCCCATATTGAACGTTTCTCAACATCAGAACCATGTGGAAGAGAATTCATGATCGAATCATTCTTTTTTATACGTGACTCTGTTATTATGTTTGACATTGAAGAAGTTCTAAAACTTGGTGAAGATCGACGACGATAAACATGTGACTTATTAGATTGAGTTTGACTTCGTGACGACGGTCTTGAATCATCTTCCTTTTGACTTTCTTCAGAAGGTGAGATGATAAAATTAATTTTACTTGATGACATTACTGGTAAACTTCTACGATTCTCTTTCAAATATTTCGAAGATTCAGCATCACCAATACCCAATGACTCTTGAAGTTCATATAAGAGGATCATCCTAGGAGAAGGTTGTGACGAATCGCTACCGTTAATAGAACTATGATTTATATGTAGCATATGTCCATTTTGATTTGGAAGTAGCAATCCAAGACCTTTACGCTGAGTATTATTTACATTATTATCTTTTTTTTCAAGAGACAAAAGCTCATTTGCTACTGTACGAGCACGTTCTATATTAGCCTGCGATATTTGATCTTTTTCTTCATGTCCAGCCAAAGATAAATTAGATGATATAACCGTAGAACTTGCATTGTCGTTTTCGATTGTAAGTTTTATCTTCGGATCATTTACAAATGTTTGTTCGTTAACTACACTCGAATTCGATTTTGACTTATTTGTTATTGTATAAATGTTAGTTTCCTCTGCTAAATTGAATTCCGATTCCTTTAAACTTTCAGATGGTTTATCCGTGTAAGGATTTTGAAACTCTGCGTTATTAGAATCTAATCAAAATAATAACGGCGAATCAATGAAATGGAAAATCTCACATGAACTATAAAAAAAAAATTGTTATTGTAACGAACCTAACTGAGCATTTGTCAAAACTTTGCTACCTCCTCCTATCTTTGATTTATACTCAATAGCATGAGTTGCATTCTGAATTAGCTCTGTTATCTTCATAATTATTTGGCGGAATCGAACATCATTATCTTTCCCGATTTCTGCCAAATCAATCTTATCGGAAGGATTGTTTTACATTATGAATAAATTTCTGAAATTGGGTAATGTATAATAAAACCATACCTCTGATAACGGAGTCGATACTTCGTCATCGCCATCGGACTCATATATTGACATGAATGAGTCATTACTAAAAGTTTATAAAAAACATATATACATAAAATGACATATTCAAATTCTTACTCGTAAATATAAAACCTACATACATATTAAGCTTTCTTTTCAATTCTTGAATTTCTGCAGCTTGTTTTTTATTGGTGGCTTCCAATTCAGCATTAAATTTAGTCAATGTTCGTATCGATATTTCCAAATCTTCAATCTGTGAAGAGATGAATCAATAGAAAAAAAAAATAAATTTTTAGTTACATAAACGCACATATTTATTTGAAATAAACCTCTATAAGGAACCAATTTGCTACTGTTTTCTTGACCTATCAACCAAATTAATTACCATATTCAAATATATTAATAATATTAGATCAAGAAAATAGTGGCTAGATTGAAAGAAGTTCAGTAATTATACGTATACAAAAATATATCGGAAAAAATAGAGAAACCTAAACAGCAATTTTGTTGACGATCAGCATTACATTATTTTATCATCCACATTATACACCATTTACTCACCTTTCTATTTTTCTTTGCTTCTTCTGCTTGTTTATCAGCTTTAAGTTGACGATTTAAAGTAGCAATATCAAGTTCTACTTTTGATTTATCAGATGATGAGTTATCCGACATAGTTCCAAGAGAGGATTTTGGACGTACTTTTGCGACAACACTCGACTTGGTTGAGGGAGTTTTAGTAAGATAACCTTTACTGCTATGTATACTTATATTTGAATTTGCAGATTGGTTACTATCTTTGTCAGAATCAGAATGGAAGCCATCATCGGACCTAGCTTTTTCTTTATCCGACAATCCTTGTGAACTGCTGCGAGGACTGCGAGGAACGCGAGGCACAACTATGTGATTGGGAGGTAAAGTGTTGCTGCGCACAAGTGGAGGCGGTTGTGTCGGGATATCGAGTTTAGCGCTACTAACATTGGTTTTAACTCGTGGCCTACGGACTTTGGCAGAGGTTGAACCTCGATCACGATTCATCATCAGTTTCTCTCCTTTTTATATCTTTTAAGTGGTTAATTATATACTCTTAGACATTCACCTGAAGTACCTCTTTTAAATACACGTATACAACTGTTTATGTGAAGTAACTAAATTTTTATTAAAGATCTTAAGTTCACGGAGTATCCTAAATAAATAGGAGAAATGAAAAGGATAAATAAACAATTAATAACCGAAAATGGGAGACAAGTTTTTGGTAGGGGGTTTAATATGATGAATATTGATATTATTTTTATGCTTTCGAATATAAAGAAAGATTACAATCTAATGGAAAATGGTTTAACGGATTACAGTACTCGTCTCGAAAGTGTGGTTTGGGGAGATTACGGAAGTGGAAGATATATAAGGTCAAAAGTTTAATATAAAAGTGCGACAATTTAGGTGACACAATCAATATAGAGTTGACCACTTTGTTTATTTTATTTTCATTGACTTGAAGTTAAATTTTCAAATTTACATAAGGAGCATCTGCAATTAATCCTTTTTTATCCTGTCTACTTTGTGATCATTTCCGTTAACTTGATAAGGATCACATTTGATTTTGTAGATTTTAAACTTTCCCAATCTATATGGAGAATCAAAATAGCAAGTTCTAACATTTGTGTTCCCGATACAATTATGTTTTTGAGTCGGAATGTGAAGATTATGTGAAATTGTGGCCCATTCATTTTTGCACATGAAACTTTAATTATTATATAATCTTCTCTCACGTGAATAAGTATTACATTTTAATGATTTTATTCACACATTTCGCCCTTTTTTACCCTTTCCCTCAACCAGTTTTTTTTCCTGTGGTTGTTTAAGCCCTCATGTCATAGCCCGATAGCTGATAGCAGTCTACGTAATAATAAAAGTAATAAAAAATATTAGTACATATTAGAATTTGCATAACAATGAATGACTATCCCAAAAATAGTAGTTAATCATTTAATTATTACAATATTATGACCAATATTATAAAAATTAAAACAATTCCGCAGCATTATCAAATTATGGCATTTAAGAGATATATGGTCGTCGATTACCTATCTAATTGGAAGGATTTAATAAAAAGGTAATTCAGATTTTTCATTATTTTTGAGTCGCTCTTGAGGAGATCCATTCCTACTATCAAATAAAAATATATATTTACTCGTAATCCTGAGAAGACACTTTCATAATCTAAAATGATGGTTTTTTAATTCTTGGAATTATCTTCGGAAAAGAAACAAACGGTTATCGTATCTTTGAAATTACGAATATAACCGAAGAAAGAAATATTTTCATAATCATCATTTGTGTTAATTAATTAATTTTATTATCTATTATCTATTATCAGTAAATTGTAATAAAATATAAAAAAGTTAATACTTTTTTTATAAGGATGTATACATAAAATATATTGTTAAAGCCGATCATTATTGCATAATTTAGTATTTGAAATTTGGATGCAGACATTATGAAATAAAACAAACGGTGAACACGTTATATTTGAACTTAAGTTATGCCAATTTCCCAAGTATTTTTCAAACCTGTGAAGAGCAAGAGAGAGACGTTGTCTTGAACTCGGATTCAGAATAACGATTTGGAGTATAGAAAGGTTTAAGTGAGAAGCTACAAAAACACACGATCCGACGAATTTAAATAGTATTTAGTTATAACATTTATCACAAAAGACTGAATAATGGGGATTCCAAAGTTCTTTCGATGGATGAGGTAACTTCCCCATTTAAATTTTAAATTTGTACATTTCTCTCTATATTGAAAATTTTTAAAATACTTGGCTACATTGTTATACATCATTTTGTAATTTCGTAGTGAAAGATATCCTCTGTGCAGCCAGCTGATTACCGAGAATAGGCAATTTGACTTTTTTTACTCTTCTAACAAAAAAAAATCTTTTGGGAATGAAAATTTTGCATGGTTATAATTCTAACTTTTGTATCATTGATAATTGTTTTATATTTTCTCTTTATATTTTTCTTGGGTGGGTTTAGGATTCCAGAATTCGGTATGTTTGTTTCGTTGTTACTGTCAGCTTTAATAAACCTTTTTTTTTAACAATTCAATAATTTTATCGTCTAAAATATTATTGCCATGAAAATATTTGACATATAGATAATTTATACCTTGATATGAATGGCATCATTCACAACTGTTCTCATTCAAATGATACCGATGTTCATAATGTTTCTGAAGACAAAATTTTCCTAGAAATATTTAACTATATCGATCATTTATTTACTAAAATAAAACCGAAACAACTATTTTTTATGGCCGTTGATGGTATTTATTTGAATAATGTATAATACATTTAAACATTAAATATAATTTAAATAAATTACAAATAGGCGTTGCCCCAAGGGCTAAAATGAATCAACAACGTGCTAGACGATTCAGGACTGCTGCTGAAGCCGCTAAAAAAGCCGAATCTAGAGGTGAAGAATCACCTCAGGAGGCACCTTTTGATAGTAATTGTATTACTCCAGGTTTAATTCTTTCATAACTTTAATTGTTAAAATTTCCTTTTTCTTTTCCTTTTTTGAACTCTTAATAAAACCATTGTTATATAACTCACTAGGCACCGAATTTATGGCAAAGCTTTCACGTCAACTTAAATATTTTATAAATAAGAAAGTGTCGGAAGACTCAAATTGGAGAGATATTAAAATAGTGTTATCAGGCCACGAAGTGCCAGGCGAAGGAGAACATAAAATTATGGAATATATTCGTAACACAAAAGCCCAAGAAGATTATAATCCAAATGTCAGGCATTGTTTATATGGATTAGATGCTGATTTAGTTATGCTTGGACTTTTAAGTCATGATCCACATTTTGCTTTACTCAGAGAAGAGGTTACTTTTGGATCAAGTAGAAAGAAAAAACAAGGGTAGGTTAAATAAAATAAATTAAAAGATTATATTTTATTATTCCCTAGACTTAATTTTCTTAATTTTCTTTATGATTAATATCAGACGAGTCGAATCTCAAAATTTCTATCTCATGCATTTATCATTATTGCGTGAATATTTGGATCTTGAATTTTCAATACTTAAGGATACACTCCCTTTTGAATATAATCTCGAAAGAATAATAGATGATTTTATTTTGTTGGCATTATTTATTGGTAACGATTTTTTACCGCATTTGCCTAACCTTCATATAGCTGAAGGGGCACTTGGATTGATGTTTCAAGTGTACAAAAAAGTATTACCGGATGCTGGTGAGTAACATTGAAAGAATTGAGTTTATATTATTCCTAATTATTAAATTTAATTATTTTATCTTTAAAGGTGGTTATATTAATGACGGAGGAATATTAGAAATGAAAAGACTTGAGATGATATTTAAAGAATTAACTATTTTTGAAAGAGATGTTTATGAAGGCGAATTTGTAGACTTAAAATGGTTTAAAGGAAAGCAGAAGAGAAATTTAGAAATGATGGAAGAAAAGAAGAGAGTAGAGAAATTAGGTATGAATATTGTACATGGTTACATCTTGGAACCGTATTTAAATTTTTTTTTTTTTTTTAAAATAATAATAATAATAATAATAATAATAATAAAAATAAATGTTCAATAGTTCTAACACCAAAGCAACGAGAAATATATAATAAGATTAAAAAATTAGTTAAAGCACGTACAGGGTCTATTCATTTTCCCGCTGATTATCCTGCACGTGATCGCGTTTTTATAAAAAATCTTGCAAAAGCTTTAAAAATTCATCAATCAGTACTCGAAGATGGTGAAAACGGAGAAAACAAACATTTGTACGTTGAATGCGACTTTGAAGAAGAATCGAGTGAAGGAACATCTGAAATGAGAGAGGAAGTTTACGAGAAATATGAAACTGCAGAAATCATTGAGGAGGATGATATTGAAACATATGAAGAAAAGGAAAGAAAGAAAGATGAGGGGGCATTTATTGAGTGGAAAAAAAAATATTATATGGAAAAAATGCAGATTGATTATGACGATCCAGAAAGTATGGACAAAATAGTTAGTTCATATGTTGAAGGACTGCAATGGGTTCTATGGTATTACTACTTTGGTGTAGCATCTTGGGGATGGTTTTACCCATACCACTATTCACCAAAAATTTCAGATTTATACGAGTTAGAGAGGTTCGATATTTTATTTGACAAAGGTATCTGGTTAACCTTCCTATACTTAAAATCAGTCCTTTTCTCTATTGCTTCTTCCATTGCTATAAACTTAACAATCTCGTGCTGCTCTAGATGATTCACCGTTTACACCATTTGAGCAATTAATGGGTGTTTTGCCCGAAGGGAGTAAAAGATTTTTGCCTAAAGCATATCAGGTGTTGTATTTAAAAATTTCTGACAATAAGTATATTTTTACTCCTTAAAAACTGAATTATTTATCTTCCTTTTTTGATAGGATTTGTTATCCGATCCTAACTCTCCAATAATAGACTTCTATCCAAGAGAATTCACAACTGACATGAATGGTAAAAAGCAAGAATGGGAAGCAATAGTTAATATTCCATTCATTGATCAAAGAAGATTAATTGCTGCTTTGAAGGGTGAGTCTAAAGATGAAAATTTCTTATTTGTACCTAAATACTAATAATTTATGTTGCTCCACCTATTAGATAGGAAAGATCAATTAACTGAAGAAGAAAAGGAAAGGGATACTTTTGGTGATATTTATGTGTTTACGTATGATCCAGATCATAAAGAACCGTATCCTTCATCATTACCAGGTTTTTTTCCAGGTAATTTTCTAAATATCATGATATTATTTGCATTATCTTATTTTAGCTTTTTTAAAAACAATTATAAACTGTTCTATTCATGATTTAGATATCCATTATTGTCTGTGTCATACTGAAGTTTATCATGTTCCAACTTTGGAAGGTCCCATTGTGAAAGGGCTATGTGACGGAGTTCAACTGGGAGTCAAAGCAATGGCTGGTTTTCCATCATTACAAACTCTTCAACATACGGCGAAGCTTTTACATCATGGAGTTAATGTTTTTAATTCAGAGAGCAAGTATGTTTTAAATTCTAAAATTCCAGAATTGTTTTTAATTTTATTTTGAATTAATATTTAATAAAGTCAATCGTTTATTTAGAAACGAAACTATGGTTATTTCAATAGTTGATCAATTTAAGGATATGAATACTATAGATATAGTGCACGAAAAAGTTGGCAAAAGAATATTTATTGGTACGTTTAAATTATGAAATTTTAGTATACATTTAAATAGCTTACAAAATAATTTATATGTATTTATTAGGTTGGCCTTTTCTTCAAGAAGGAAAAGTACAAGCTATATCTGATGAACAATTTAGATATGAATTATCACATAACGGACAAATTACTAGTATTCCACACAAATCGGATGTAGCTGACCAGTGGCGACGGAAAGCCGATAAATTTGAACAAGTTAACAGTAAAAGATTTGGGACAATAATTGGAAAAGTAAATGTTCTTGCTCATGTTCTAGTTCTTAAAGGTACATAGTCAAATTACTTAATTTATGTTATATATTGAGCATATTAATGATTAATTTCGGAAATAAAAAGGCCTGAAACAAATGCAAGATGGAGCTCTAGTTAGAGATTTTGTCGAAGAGGAACAGGATTGTGCCATACAAACAACAGTCGATAGCGTTGAATGTGAAGATTCTAGGTACGAAGAAAAACCTGCGGTTCCATTAGCCGAGGCGTTTCCGATAAATACCAAAATATTCTATTTGGGAAGTAGCTATTATGGATGTCCTGGGGCGGTTTCTTCTAATACAGAAGAGAATCTGGCGGTGAGACTGGTAATTATCTTGAATTATATCCTTATAATCTTAATAAATGATCGATCTTTTCTTACCTTTTGATATCTTTCAGATTATTGACAAAAACAACGTAAATGAAACAGAATTTGGTTCAGAAATTGCAAAAACTTTTGCTGCAAGAATTAGATATTCTCCTTCGTATAGTGTTGCTAAAAGATTGAATATAAGTGGTTTAACTTTAAGCAAGTTAACTGCTAGTTTACATGTTATTTGTAAATCAAATTCAAATGAACAAAAATCAACCGATCAGCGTATAAATCTTGGCCTCAATTTAAAATTTGAGGCCAAGAAACAAAAAGTTTTAGGGTATACCAGGAAGACTAAGACTAAAGATAAGGATGGCTGGGAATATAGCGAAAAAGCAATACAAATTTTGGCAGAATATAAAGTTAGTTTCAACATTTCAATATTTTATGATGACATCTTTAATAATTAAACTTCATATTTTGTACGATATGCAGGAAAAATTCCCAGAATTTATTCAAGCTTTAGAGAATAAACATGACAAAGATGGTAATTATTCGATGAATATATATCCTAATTGTAAATACTATCACACCCTTCTAACATAATATATAGAAATATATACTGCAGAAGATTTTTATCCGAAAGAGGAGGCCGTGTCTAAAATCCATGCTATTAAGGATTGGCTTAAAACTGTCGAAGTAAGAGATTTCGAAAAGGTTCCATTAGAAGCAGAGCAATTAGATAAGGTAAAAATTACTCAATAACTATCCACTTTTTTTTGGGTTTTTATGTTGAATCAAAATAAAAATTTTTTTTTTATCATAAAGGAAGCAATACAAGATATAGAAGAAGCCGCCAATGAGCTTCTTGAAAATAAGGATACCGATCAAGTGGAAAAAGAAAAATTGGCGCGACATGTAAGATGGTTTATTGATATATTCTTTTAGATATAAATAATAATTATTAAATTGATGAATAAATTTCTTTTAAAAGAAATTATTAAAACCGTCGCACGCATCAACACTTTTGCAAAACCAAAAATTCAATCTTGGGGATCGAGTTGTGTTTGTTAAAGATTCAGGAAACGTACCAATTGCATCTAAAGGTACGATCGTTGGTATTGAAAAAAATAATATTGATGTAGTATTTGATTGTACTTTTATGGGTGGATCTACATTGGGTGATAGGTTAGTTGTATATTATTTTTATCATATCTTACGAAAAAAACGCTGTTAGTATAAATCATTAAATGAAAATTATTTCAAGATGTTCAAACTATCGCGGAATGACCGTTCCTGCAAACTCTTTGCTTAACTTGACACGTCCACAACTTCCTGATCGTCGTTTAAATACTGGAAATGGCAGATCAAGACATGGAACAAATTTTAATAATCATCAAACTCGTTATCAAGAGGCACTACAGAATGGACAACAAACGCATTATAATTCTAATGCATATCCTTATTATTATAATAATGGCTATTCGAGTCGTGGTAGGGGCTGGCCGGCTATTGTTTCAAATGGTTCCCATCAAAGATCTAATCGTCCTCGAGGCGTAAGTGGATCAAATGGTTACATACAATCACAATTGCACGCACGACCAATTTCACAATCACAAGCATCTTCAGGCGCTACAAAATATAATGTACAAAATCAAACGCATCATACTTATCGTAATCCAAGGAGTTCAAATATGAATGGTTATTTACCTAGTAGAGGAAACGGAAGTCGTGTACATTTTGGTGGCAATGGGGTTTCACGAGGACGTGGAAGGGGAGATGGAAAAACATAAAAGAATTATTGTGTATTTTCTTCTCTTTAATTGTTTGTCATCCTTATTCAATATAACAATAATGGATATATTAACTTTGCACCATCTTGTCCACGCTTTTGTAATTTATTTTTTCTTTTTAAATATATTTTTCTTTTCATACAATCCCTGTTCCTTTTACAAATAGTTTTGGTTAAAGATCATATGAACAGACACTTTGTAAATTGATATCATACCCGTGATTTATTTATTTATAGATTTACATTACGATAATATATTAAATTATCACTTGATTTATTGAACTAATAAAGTGTTTAAGCGGAATATTTATTTGCTTATATTAAAATGAATTGTTTCCATATAAATCATTTGATAGCACAGTAATAATATATTTTTGAGCAATTCATTTACTAAATTACCAAATTAAGTTTATTATGTAAAACTTTCCGCAATCAGAAACTATTACCTAACCGACGAAAGATCAATAGTATAAAATATGATGCATAAAGATTTCAGCAGTTAGCTAAAAGTATCACAGTCACAGGTGTCAAATTAGAACCTTTTCATATGTTTCTGATTCCTAAGTCTTACAACTTTTTTTAAAAGAAGTTATATTACGCGTCATTTTATTTTATACTCCAGTTTACACGTTTAAATGTTTAAATGTTTTCATTGTCAAATTTTCCATCTACTTTAGACTTGACAGCAAGTCGTCTTTCAAACATTTTGTCTTTCTCAGTAATACATACACTAGAACCAACTATTCTTTTGTTGCTTACTGGAGTAATTACTCTTGCAATTATTTTGGGCATTCTTCTGATACCTAAAGACTATGTGTGTAGCCGAACCGCGGAATATGCTCAACCATATAATGAACTTTGGAAGACACTAGTGAAATTTGGAGCTTACCCACAATGGAGATCCAACATTACAAGGGTTGAAATTAACCCACCAGGGCATATTCCACCCGATGGTTTTGAGTGGTTTAGGGAAATCACAACACACAGCAACATAAAATTTCGTATTGTAGAACGTTGTGAAGATAGATTATTAAAGAGAGAGGTACTGTAATTTGATCGATCTTTTTCATTTTTCCGAACTAATTTTTTTTATAATTACTAATTAGATTGT
Source organism: Rhizophagus clarus (assembly GCA_015698045.1). Lineage (NCBI taxonomy): Eukaryota > Fungi > Glomeromycota > Glomeromycetes > Glomerales > Glomeraceae > Rhizophagus > Rhizophagus clarus. Next base: position 36,590 of record BLAL01000299.1, read on the forward strand.
ACGTGAGAAAGGAGTTCACTTTAGCGGTAGCTGGACGATTGAACTTGAAGAAATAAGCGAAAACTCTGCAAGAGTTACCATTACTGAAAAAACTAGAATTCATAGTGTTTTACATAAAGCAATGGCATTGATTTTAGGATATAATAAAACAATTGATCTATTTCTAACAGATCTTGGTACAAAGTTTAATCAACAAGTAATAATTACGGATGCAACGAACAAGAAAGAGGCTGAAAATTTTTCCAAAAGAGTCCACGCAGAATAAATATTAGATGCTTTTTTTAATGTTAATTATTATTATTATTACTTTTAAAAAATGCTATCAATATAGTTTATTAATTACTTACACTCATAATTGAATAATGTAAACTATTTTTATAGATGGAAAATAAAAAGATCTAAAAGATCGATGCATATAAGATATGTTGATCATCTATATGTCATATCTATATGCATATCTATATGGGATACAGACTTCGCATATTCTGTAATCAGATCAGTTTTTATTCGAATCAAGATGAAAATATTTTCCTTTAAGCGTTTCTTTAAAATAAATTTTATGTGATAATGACAAAATATAACAATGTTAACCAACAAGTTAAAAATGCTTTTAATAAAAAAATACCAAATCTAAAAAAATATACTACCATTTTTTTAGCATTGGTAATATTTAGCTCATTGTATACAATATATGTAGTCCACTACACTTCGTTTTCGCGTAAATCTATACAATATTCAGGTGGTATATCATACGAAACGTATAAATATGGTTGGTCAAAATGTGAGGAGATAAAAAGGATTAAACCCGATAATAATAATATCCAAAACAGAATAAAAAATCCAAGATATGTTCCCGGAACTAAAAATGTTTTGTTAAAAAATGCTAGAATATTGGACGGCATTGGTGGAGATTTTATCGGTGATCTATTATTAAAAGATGGTATTATTAGTAACATTGTCAAGTTTGAAGATGATGATGAGAAGAGAAGAATTAATGTAACTGATGATACTGTCATAATTGACTTAAAGAAAAAATTTGTTAGTCCCGGATTAATTGATATGCACAGGTATTTTATAATTTTCTCAAAATTTTAATAAATTAATTTGATAATTTTTAAAATATTTTAGTCATGCGGGAGTAGACTCGTGGCCATTCTTAAGAAGTACAGATGATACTAACGAAGAAACAGACCCACTTACACCATTCGTTAGTATGAAATTAAATTATTCTTTTGTTAATTAAATTATTCTTTTTTTTTAAAAAGAAAAAAAAATAAACGGAATTTTCATTTTAAACAGGTTCGTGCAAAAGATGCGATAAATCCAAGTGACCCTGGTAAAATTATCAATATTTTATCTTAAAATTGTTTTTTCTTTATCTAAAGTATATTCATATTATTATCTTTTTCCGTGATAGCAATTAGGATAATATCATCAGGAGGAGTAACAACATCATTGATATTACCAGGAAGTGGAAATTTAATGGGGGGAGAGGGATATGTAATAAAACTACGACAAGTTTCAACATTATCAGTAGAAGATATGGGAATAAATTATGGTATTAATCCTGAAGAAGAAAAAGAATGGAGGTGGTTAAAAATGGCATGTGGAGAAAATCCAAAGAAAGTTTATAGATTTCAAAATCGCATGCCAACTACACGTCTTGGTGAAGGATGGTTATTTAGAAAAAAATTTGAAGAAGCAAGAAATCTTTTTAGAAAACAAAATGATTGGTGCGATTTTGCTAGTAAATTATCCTCTACTAATGAACAATTAAATAGCCCATTTCCTGAAGATTTACAATATGATAGTCTAATTGCCTTATTTAGAAACGATGCAAAATTAAATATTCATTGCTATGAGGTAATTAATATTGTTTAACCGTTTTTTTTATCGTGTAAAATATCATGTAAAAGTTGCTAAAAAAATTTTGTTGTTCTTTTTGATTTTAGACATTTGATATTGAAACTATGATAAGACATTCATTAGAATTTAATTTTACAATAACAGCATTTCATCATGCATTAGATGCATATCGTATTCCAGACGTAATAAAAAGAGCCAATTCACAGATTACCATAGCAACATTCTCGGATTTATGGGGAGGTAAAAAAGAAGCATTTCAAGCAAGTACGCGTTCACCGAAAATATTAGCAGACGCTGGTATACCTGTAGCAATAAAATCGGATCATCCAGTAACAAATGCGCAATATCTGGCATTTGAAGCAGCAAAAGCACATCATTATGGACTTGAAGAGAAATTAGCTATAGCATCGGTTACTTCAGTACCGGCCAATGCTCTTGGGTTAAATCACCGTATTGGACAAATTACAATTGGTTATGATGCTGATATTGTTGTGTGGGATTCTCATCCACTTGATTTGGGTGCTACTCCATTAGAAGTTTATATCGACGGTATTCCTCAATTTGATACTCCCGCTTCTGTTCTTACAAACTTTACTAAGAAGAAAAATCATTCTCTTGAGAGGAATGTCGATAAGAAAAACACAGATAATACAAAGGAAAGAACAGCATCATCTGTTATTATAAAGAATATTGGAAAAGTCTTTGTAGATGAAGATACTATTATTGAATCTATTTCATCATTAAATGACAAAAATATTAGCATAGTAGTTAAAGATGGTTTGGTAGAATGCATTGGAACAAACTGCACAAATGCTATTGATATCATCACAAGTAATTCACCTGAAGTTATCGACTTAAATGGAGGATATATACTTCCAGGAATGATTGCAGTTGGTACATCATTAGGATTAGTTGAAATTGACCAAGAAGCGATAACGTCAGATGGATTTTCTCCAATTATAATTGACCCAAATAGTGAAGATAGAGTAATAAAAGCCATAGATGGACTAAAATTTGATAGCAAACCTTTAAATGTTGCTTATAAAGCTGGTGTACTTACTTCTATTACCGCTCCATTATCATTAAGCGTAATAAACGGTATTTCTGTTGCTTTTAAAACTGGTTCTCATTCCGTTATTGATAGCGATGGGACTATAATTGAAAAAGAAGCTGCTCTTCATGTAACAATTGGTACTCTTGTCAAAAATGGTAAATTATATAACGTGTCTTAAAAAAATTATTTTCCTCATCAGATATTAATCTTAATTTTGAAAATTTGTTAAATATTTAGATCATATACCATCAGTATCAAGTCAAATTGGGTTATTGCGCAGGATATTACTTAATGCTTTATTTAAATCTCCATTAAGAAACATTTATAGTAAGGTTGCAAGAGGATTAGTTCCGTTAGCAGTTTACACTCACTCTAAAGATGAAATCGCGTCCTTAATTAATTTGAAAAAACAAATATCATATCATGGTGGTAATTTACAAATTATTATAATTGGAGGTGCAGAAGCTTATTTATTAGCCGAACAATTATCAAGATATAACGTTTCAGTCGTATTAAAACCTTCAAGACCCGTACCGGACTTATGGACTGCTAAAAATGTTTTAACCGGTTCCCCTTTAACAAATATTACCGGTATAGAAATACTTATAAAACATAAAGTTAAAATTGCTCTTGGTGTTGAGAGAACTGCTTGGACAAGAAATCTAGCTTGGGATGCTGGTTGGATTCTTACTAATTCAAAGGGAACTTTATCTGAAAAAGAAGCTGTTGCTTTAGTTTCTTGGAATTTAGAAAAGTTTTTCAATTTAAACAGAAATAAATTAAACCAGCAAGGTTTACATGTAGGTAATATTGCTAATTTTGTCGCTTACGATGGTAACCCTTTTAATTTACATACCAAAATTAAATTAGTTGCTGGTGGTGGTAAAAAAGATGTACTTATTGATCCAATACAAGATTAAATTTTTTAAGGGAAGATGTAAATTGTTATTTTTCAGTTTTAATTCTGAGTTGATACGTAAATTTAAATAAAAATATTATATATTATATAAACTCCTTATTTATTAATTTTAATCGACAATACCTAAATTCTAAAAAAAAAATACAATAAATGATGACACAGATAACATGTTTCAACATATAACGATCATGGCTAAATCACACACATAAAAAGGATATCTCCTATTTGCATATCTTCATTTTTTAGATGACGATGACTTATTATTTCCATATAGCGTGTATCCATGTCCAAGTAATTTTGGTGGTAATGGTGTCACCCTTCCTGCTGGTTGTGCTTTCAACATACTAACAAATTTTTTAAACAAATGTTTATGGTCCTTAAAGAAAAAAATTTTTTTTTTTCCATTAAATTATTATTTAATAAATCCCATTATGTTAATTCATATGACATACCTCATTAATGAATGTGATGCTCCAACCAGAAGAAAGTTCAGAGTTTCTAAGACTGTCATTTCCAGCAGCCCTTCCAACTTGATGAATGTATTCATCGACAGATGTAGCCATGTCAAAATTTATTACCATTTCGACACTAGGTAAATTTAGTCCTCTACTTAACACACCTGTTGATACTATAATCTCGTATTCCCCATCAAGAAATGACTGCAAAATCATCATCCTTTCTTCTTGTGATTTGTCACCATGTATACTTACACTTCTTGCATTGCATTTCTTTTCAATTGCTTGTGATAATAAATCTGCTCCCAATTTGGATTCTACAAATATAACTATAGGTGGTTTATAATATTTCGGATCATTCAAGAGTGAAAATAACTGTTTTTTTTTAGACTTATTCTCCACCCAAAGAATAGTCTGTTTAACGGGAATACTCGGAATGGAATTCAAAAGTGAACTTTCTAAATTTTCATTTTTATATCGTTGAACACCTACGATAATTCTAATATGATCTTTAAGTAACGACTTTGCGAGTTTTTCAATATTTTCCGGAATCGTGGCAGAAAACATAAGAGTTTGGCGTTGTAAACTTGTGGCTGGTAAAGGTAGTTTGCTTATAATTTCTTTAACTTGGTTTTCAAATCCCATTTTAAACATCATATCAACTTCGTCTAGTACAAACATATGAATATTATTCAACAATAGTTCTTTATCATGTTGATTCAATATATCAATAAGCCTTCCCGGCGTTGCAAATGCAATTTGTATCCCTTGTTTTAATCGATGAACTTGATTTGGCATAGGCAAACCTCCAACTAATAATGCAGTCTTCATATTTAATAATCCTTTAACTAAACTTTTTGCCAAATTTTCGATTTGAGAACAAAGTTCTCTAGTTGGTGCAAGTATAACAGCATAAGGACCATTTTTTCCTTCATAACATTGCGATAGAGAATAACAATGTGATATTATTGGAATTAAAAAACTTGCAGTTTTTCCTGATCCTGTCTGTCCGCTTGCTAATATATCACGTCCAATTAATGCCGTAGGAATTGTTTGCATTTGAATAGATGTTGGTTGCGTATACCCCTCTGTTCGCAAATTTTCCATCATTTTTTTTGGTAATTTACATTGTGTAAAACTTAATATAGGTCTAGGAATATTTTTTCCTTGAACACTAATTCGATTTCTTGTTAAAATGGATTGTATTTGAATATCTGTCAAAGAACTTATAGCTGCATCTGGTATATAACCTGTTAGATTCACATGAAATGAACCTGAAATTGGCGTTTGTACTGCAATTTTAGATTGCATCTTTTTTACACGTTCAATATCTATTTTTTTGCATTCCAAACTACAAACATCGTGATCTGTCTGATCACAAATATATTCGCCATATTTTCCACATATCATACAAATTGGTTCTCCAGAAAAAGCTACTCGTTGTTGAGAACTATACTCTTTTACCGGTTCTTCTTGTGAACCTAAATCTTGTGTATTAATCTCAGGCGCTTGCTCTAATTGATTCTTAATTTCTTGATATTCGACAACATTCTGTTCGAATACATTCTGTTCAAAGTTGTCTTCAATATGCCTATTAACTTCTGAAACTACTTGTTTAGCTGTAAGTTGTTTTTGCTCATTTATAGGTTCCAAGCCTGTTTTGTTTTGTTTATCAATAGTTACTAAGTCTATACATGTCTTTATTTTATCTTTGTTATCGTGATTTAAATGTCCAATTTCTAAATCAGTTATATTACTTTGCTTAGCGAGTTCCAAATTTTCGGTTATTTGAATACTAATATTTACGTCTTTTTCTGTTGCCCCTTTAGAAATTGGTGAGCTGGAAGTGGCTGAAGAAACTTCAAAAGACGTATTTATCTTTTTTGATTTTTTATTCCGATTTGTAGAAATTGGTCCGGATCTTTTCACAGCACGAGGAACAAACATAATAAAAAAAAACGCTTTATCAGTTATCAAAAAAAAAAAAAAAAAAAAAGGTTGATCCAAGATATATTTATGGTAGTACAGTTAGTTCACTATAGTGCGTCATGTGATGTCAAATTTTTTTAGATCAAATGTATATTGTTAAATAAAGACTTTTTTGTTAGGTTTTTTTTTGTATCCGTACTTTTTATAAGTGAATCAATTCTCTTTTTATTCTAAAAGAAAAAAATTTTTTTTTTCCTTTTCCTTTTTACACTAGAAATACTAGAAAGTAAAAAAAAAAACAATAAATACTTATATAATTTTGAATCTCTTGGATAGCGTTTTAATTTAATTTAACTGAACAAAGCGAACAAAAGTATATGTATAATTTTTTTTTTTTTAATTTTACTAATTTTTTTTTTTTTTTTTTTTTTTAAAGCACTTTTGGACAACAAATGAAAGAAAAAAATGTTTATCTACTGTTTGAAAATAAAGGAAAAGGAAAAAAAATATAACAAATGAAACCTAAAAAACTTGGACATATTAAAGTTTAAGTAGATTTTTACCTTCATTTGAAAAAATAAGAATCTACCAACGTTAATACGTAAAAGTGTAAGATTTCAATGGTTTTTTTTTTTTTAATAATATGTGAAGAAACAATCAGAGATCAAAGGACTATATACAATGTTGTTAAATAATTTTTTTTAAAAAAAGGAAAAAGTATACCCAATGATTAAGTACAAGGTAAAAAAAGTTCAAATTGTTCACTAATCATAAATTTTCATCAATAACTTGTCCTCCAACTTTAACACCACGATTAAACATAACCACTCCTGCTAACATTTTACCCAAATGATTCTTGGTGGACTTTCCAACTTTCTTTGGAGTTTTATCATAAGATCTCAAAGGGCGTTGTTTTGACGTATTCGAGCTAACAATCGCTTCAGTAGAATTAGATGATGTAGGAGGAGTAAAGGGATGATCATTCATCGATTGTAAGCTTTTTTTACGAGGTGGTGATCGAGGTAATTGTACATTTCTTCTTGGAGGAACAGTATAAATACTGTCTTGTCCCAGATTTGAAGGTCGATGAGGTTTTCTACGAGGAGTAACATTATCAGTAGAGGGTTGGCTAGGAGTGAAAGTATCATTTGCGTCTGTACTCAATGATCCACGACGTCTATAAGCTCCCAAAGAATTTAACGTCTGTTCTTGTTTTTCCTTACGTCTTTGTTCCAAGCGCTCACGACGTTGATTATAAGAAGACCAATGGTTATTATTTGTTACATTGGAGATTGTCGAACCACCTTCTATCGAATTTTCTCGTTGATGTCCACGAGATCTATAATCTCCCCACGGTTTAGGTTTACAATAGATAATTTTTGGTGGAGATACAGATAGAGCTTTGATAGAATTGGAATTTTCGTTCATCATTCCTCCTTGTTCTTTAAGTCTCTTTACAATATTATTATTAACTTCTTCGTCGGTACCAAAACCAGAGTCTGCGTCACTATTATTGGCACTTTCCGCTTGATTTTCATCATCTCTATCTTTTTTATTGAGCTTTACATTAGCTTCAACCGCGTTAGTATTTTGCGAAGATCTTTTTGATGAGCAACGATCATTAGTCATTGAAGTATTACAGTTCACTTCACTTTCAAATTCTCCAACCACATCTGACCATGATTGTTGACGGTCATGTCCATGTTGTCTGGCATTGGAAATTGATGACAATGACCTAGTAAATTCCTGAGACATATCATCAAACACATCATCAAGTTCTATCTCTTCATCTGACATTCTCTCTACAAATTTATCGAACCAATTCCTCCATTCTTTGATACTAATCCGACCCTTTTCTGCGTTGCAAAACACGCGAGAAGCAAAAAATTGAGCAATATTTTTTGGCATGGTCAAGAACTTTTCCATCAAGAAACCGGTCTTGTCAAGTTGAAATAAAGTGAATGCTTTACATTCTTCTGGGTTAGGATCAGCCCATGGTGAACGATGATATAACAAGTTAAGTAGTATAATCCCTAATGACCATATATCAGCTAGGCGTGGATTATATGTACCATTTATAGAATTTCGACATTCTAATAAATTTAATTTCAATTTAATTTAATATTAGTCTTCTTTCCTATTTTTTAAGGAAAATAAAAAATTATAAAAATATATGTAACAACTAACCATAACTCATATAAGGCTTAGATCCACAATCAAAATCAACCGATTCTTTTTCATCAGTAGCTAAACCGAAATCCGTTAATTTAACTTGAATGCCTTTAAATTCACTATCATTCTTGATCATGACAATAAAATTCTCGGGCTTTAAATCCCTATGAGCCACACCATTTCTATGACAATAACCAACCGCATCTAATATTTGTATAAAGACATTTTTCACTAGTGTCATATGTTCTTTTTCCGACAACAGTTTACCAGTAATTGGATCTTTTCCATCGTTATTTTGTGTTAGCCAATAATATAAATCTTGACCTTCGCAATATTCAAGTACAAGGAAGAGCCAATCAGGTGTTTCAAAATAATGATCAAGCTTCACTATATTAGGATGTGACAATCGCTCGTGAATACGTACCTAAATTACAATTTATTTATTAAAAATTGATATTTAAAATTGTATATACAACGATTATATATTTACCTCATTATGTTGTATCTCTAAATGATAATCTGATAAATTAGCCTTTGATAAACATTTAAGAGCGAAAAATTTTCCAGTATTTTTTTCTTGCGCCATATATACAACAGCGTATGAACCATTACCAAGAGGTTGGATCAAATGATATGCGGAACCATCTACGGGGTTAACAATAGTTGATCCAATATTAAAAGGTAATATGCTTGGTGAAGATAAAGGTCCAGGTCGTAATGGTTGCTGATACTTAGTTATTGGCTCTTCTATTACAGGAGCAACGGGCCTTATAGGAGTTGACGTTGATCTTTTAAACATCATAGCTATTACGTGACTTTTTTTTTTTAAAAAAAAAGACAGGAAAGAGAAAAGAAAGAAATATATGACAAATTTTTTACACTTTAGATAATTAGATAACTATAATGGCGGTTTTTTTTTTTTAAAAAAAAAAAAAAGGTTTTTCTTTTGTTTTTTCGTTTTCTTTTTTTTTTTGATTTTAAAGTATTTTTTTTGCTTCAAGATCCGGCTTGAGTTATAATATATATAAATATATATATATATATTAATTTGTTTTTTTTTTTCTTGGTAGAGATGAAGAGATCAGAATTTGGAAGAAGTATTTCAGTCGATAGAAAATAAACTCAAGATAGGTAATGTTTTTCGACAGACTTCACGTCGTCGATTTAGAGTAGAGATGTGAAGCAGGTAAACAAGGAAAATTGTGATTTGAATTGTTGGCTGATGAAGAGTGCTTGATCTGATCAATTAGGAAACTAAAGTCCAAATACGTTGATAACGCGATGGATAAAAAATGTGTGTTGTTGTTGAGTAAAAATATATTCATCTTTCTGCTAACTGGATTCCTCTTTTTAAAACGCCATACTGACAATAGCCAGTGAAATAATAGTGGTGTTGGATAAAAAAAAAAAGTAAAAAAAAAAAATATATATATAATAAAAGAATATGTATATTATGTATAAAATGATTATATTACAATTTAAAAGACGCAATTATAATTGAATCTCTTAATAAAGAATGTGAAAGAATGAGGGGGGATTAGATGATACAGGAGATAGTTGATAATGCAAACGGTGAAAAAATAAAATAAAATAATAAATTTTGAATTAGTGATCGTGATTTGGATGAAAAAAATAATTATAAGAAAAATTTTTTTTTTTTTGTTTGTTATTTTGCTATTTTTTTTTTTTTCTTTTCACGCACGATACCAATATCAATCAAATATTTATATTTTCGAAAGGAGTGAAGTTTGCTTGCATAACTTATTAAAAGGTTTGGCACTCAGTTTCTTGTTGAACTGTTAAACAGAGCAACTCGAAATATGTGAGATAATTTGAGAATGCGGCAAGACTTTAGAACATTATATGTGTTTTGCTAAAAAGCAAGTCAAAAACGTTGAATAAAAAAAAATAAAGGAAAGGTTTTTTTTTAATTAGAAGGTTTGAAACCAAGTCCTTAGTTGCGTTTTTATATATATATATAATATATATAATATATATATATATATAAAAATATATTTTCTGTTAATCGTCAGCACGTTCAGAAAATAAGAACTCCGCAAACTTATTTGACTGCTCACAGAAAGTGTCGACCAAAGGAGTGAGGGAACGATTTATCCTTGGAAGAGTGCTTTTTTTTTCTTACAATATCACTTTCTAGTCGCTGCTTTGGTCAGGTGTTCCGTCCGGGCGCTATTTTTATATTGAACACGCGTTACAATAATAAGGTTTATTGAAGTTAGCGTGACAATTAGGACAATTGGAAAACCACAGGAAAGAAACCAGAAAAGTAGAAAGCAAAGCGTAAAGTTAAAATGAAGTAAAAATATATCATTAGTAATGAGATTAAAAAAAAAATAAAATAAAGTAAAATATATATAACTATCTGAGCCTCAGTGGCTGACGCGTCACTATATATATCGCATTTAATAACCACAGAATAACTAGTAGGGTACACAAAATAAATGTATAATACAATGACGTGACTTTCCAAATAATGATAATATTACTGTATATATAATAATCGAAGTTGGCTCTTCAAAGAACAACCACTTATATAACAACGAAGAACCAAAAAAATAAATAAATAAAAAAAAAAGAAAAAAAAAATTTGATAAAGTACCGACAAAACTGAAAGCTTGAATGGATAAACAATATCAAAAGAGTTAAAACACTCAAAATTTTTGGCTAGGTGCTTTTATTTAAAAGGAATAAAAAAAGGAAGCGAAGAAAGAGAGTTAACTTAAATAAAATTTTTTTTTTTTTGGTTTTTTTTTAGTTTTGTTAGGTTTTTTTTATGGAGGTCGAATGGGTGAGAGGACAAGGCGGTAAGCGACACACAACAACGAGAGGGCAATAAGTTAGCTGTGTGAGCTCGTTTTTTTGCTTTGGTCCCTCAAGAATCAAAGACGCAAATTTGATTGGAGAGAAACCAACTGAATCCAGGGAAGGACACTCCTATTTATTAAAAAAAGCAACCAATAAGAAACAAGCAAGATAATTAGGAGTTGATAAGGAATACAAAACTTAGTTTGTTGAAGAATTTCAAAGAAAATCCAAAGTAACAAAAAAAAAAAAAAAAGGTAAGAAAAAAAAAGCAAGGCAAAAGGGCTGAATTTAATAACAACACACAACATTTTTATGTTTATACAATAAAAAATTTATTAACGACAAATAATAAGGAGAAATAAGAGCGAGTCACTAATATTTAAAAGGAAGTATTTTACAATTTATTTAGACATGTATAAATTGCACTATAATAATCTTTACCACGCGCCATCTATCATGTGGTACGATTTTAAAAAATCAATTATTTACTAAATTAAAATTTTTTTTTATTTTTAATATATTATAATAAAATTTATTTATATATATTAATATATGTATACGGTATATTATACGTACAATAATATTGAGAACATTGTTTTTAATTGCACAGCCAAAAAGTGTCAGATGTAACTATAAAACTTATTAAACAACATATAGTCAAACAGGAAATTCCAAATAAAGTAATTGAAACATCTTACTTGCCTTTATTAGTTTTGTGATAAAATGATTAACAAATATTCTTAAATGAATATCATTAGCATGCTTGTAACAAATCATTTCAGATTTGATTCATAAAATCATAAAAAATCTAACCATGTATTTATTACAGATTATTTTATCAAAAATAGATCGGGAAAATCTATAAAGAAAAAATTTCTTTGTAGATGAAAAATAGTTAAAATTAAAGAAAAAAATTTCAGTTATAGTACCATAAACAGGAAAGGAATTTATTTTGAAATTCGCGTTTTACCTTTTTTTGACACGATATTGTGACTTTTTATTAAAACAAAAGATAAGGTATTCTTTTTTCCCAGGGTCAACAGGAAATTTGTTGATAAATAATTACACGAAATGGGGACAGCAAGTTAATAAATTTATATATATAGCGCGTGCGTGGGGAATAATCATAATTGTAACACTTGAACTAACCTTATTTAACACATCTTCCATAAGACATATATATTTTTGCATATTGTCACGCAAAGTACCGGCAACCTACATTACAAATTTCAACTGAAATTACTCTGTTTGTACTCTCTTAGATTACCCTTCTCTGGAAAGTTGTTCTGGAAAGTGAGGGAATATTATTTATTTATTTATTTTATTTATTTTATTTATATTTATTTATTATTATTATTATTATTTTTTTCATTCATTTTTTTTTTTTTTTTTTTTTTTTTTCTTTTTCTACTTTTTGAAAAATGGCGACATAATAAATTATGTGAGAGTCATGCGTTAAAGCACAACATAAAGTTCAATCAACAACGATCATTCTCACAGAATGAAAAAGCATTAATATATCATCATACATAATTTGTACGTCGTGAAACGGGAGAAAATTTGAAAGACGCGAAAAAATTCTTAAATTAAAAAAATATTAGTCAGTCTTGTTTAGACACTTTATCTCATAGGTTTGAGATTTTCTTCAGTTACATCAAGATGTTAACATCAGATTTTCCTTGTCTTCCAACAGTGTTTAAAACTCATCGGATATAGCAATCATTTCAATAATTTTTGTGAATTACATTCTATACCTTACAAAGTTTTTTAATACCGGTTTATGACACAATTTTTTTGAAAATTTTAGCGCGCTTCATAAAAATTAATCGCGATAAAATAAATGGGAAAAAAAAGAATAATAAAAATTCAAAATTAATGGTAATCACTTACCTTTATTGTTTTAGTTAACAAATTTTAAAATTTTAGTTGGGGCGATAAAATCTTTTACCGCGTGATACTTTTTTTTTTGAATAAATATTGTTTGTCGTAATATATTTTTGGCGTTCTTCTAGAGAATTCATAATATTGTCGTTTGTTAGTCTAAACGTTATGAGTTAGGTTTACGTTTCACTACATTTTAATAACACTTAAATTAAAGAGGATCGTTTTCGCTATTTACATAATCGTTTTAAACAATATATTGCATAAGAAGTTGGTCAAAAGACCTCATTAATGACATATATAATGCACATAAATAAATAAATAAATAAATATATATATATATTATAATACTATATAAATACTTATTTATTTCAAGTCAATTTAAAATGCATTCATTAATCATTCAATCATTATAAATAAATTATAATCGTTAAGAAATAAAAGTGGCTTTCATATTCCACTAAATTACATCATCGATTGAATATCAAAATAAACATTCTGATAATGCTAATTTGTTAATTGTTTAAAGGATAATATATATATGGAAAGTTATTATAAAATTAATAAAACAAAAAGGGATATAAATCGTTCCGATAAACCTTCCAATCAAATTTAATTACGTTCTATCATGCGTTTTATTCATTTTTTACTGCGGTATATCGAATATATGTAAATTACGATTTACGATCATTTGATTAATCAGATGATTTGACAGTGCGGAAATATGTGATTCGAACTATATATTATTATAACTATTGTAATTTTTTTTTTGTAACTGTAGAACTGTATTACTTTATTTTTTTATTAGGTTAGAATGGTTCGATTGACCAGACCAATTTTTTTCCCGTTTTTTTTTTTTATTATCATTTATTTTTTTGGCTTTGCACATTTTTTTTTTCTCCTTCCTTTTTTTTTTTTATATCCGAAAAAAGTATGCTTTTCGCTAAAAATTTTGTGATTTTACTTACGATATATGGATTATAATATCTATAAAAAAAAAAAATGATGAATCATATAAGCAATAAGCATTACACTGAACACTACATTTTTTATATATTTTAACTAAATTTGGATGATTTTATTTTATTTTTTTTTTTTATGAAACAAGACTTTACGCCTTTAAGCTAAAAAGAAAAAAAAAGAAAAAAACCTTACTTTTTATTCTCATCCAATTATATAAAAATTTTTTCTAAAGGAAAAAAAAAACCCCATAATACATAATACAAAGAAGAAAGAAGAAAATATGTGTGAACCGTCCCGAAATAATAGGAAAATACAAAAAAAAAATAATTTTTTTTGTGTGTAAAGAAGAAATAAGAAGAAAATAAGTTGATAATAATATATATAATAAGAATATTTTTTTTTTGTTATATTGATTAATATATTCCCCTCCGCCTCCCTCAAAAAAAAAAAAAAAAAAAAATTACCAAAAAAAAAAAAAAAAAAACTAAAAGAAAGTTCGTAAATATCTTAACTTTTTTTTTTTTTTTTAAAAAAAAAAAAATCAAGCTATTTAAACAAATTTAATATATGTTTATCATATGGGGAAAGCATAGAATTAGAATTGATCGGGACGTCAACGGGTTGAAGATAACTTGTAAAAGATAGTTGCTGTTGTTGAAATTGATTCGTATTAGTAAATTCTCTAATTTGTTGCTGTTGTGATTCTTTTTTCGCCTCTATTTTTTCATTTGACCTATTCATTACTTTCTCAAGAGTAGCTTCCGTTGTAGGTTCAGTCAAAGAGAAAGTAGTAAGTAAAAGTGAAGGAACGACAGATTTTGGTTCACGAACTTTTCCTCCTCCTCCTTTAGATTCTTCAAAAACGCTTTCATCCATATTCATAGGTCTAAATTTCATAGTAGTTTTACCATGAATTCTAGGTTGATAAACGTATTCAGGATATGTATAATCGTGAACTTTTTTTGCGCAATCAGCAATAATTTCGAATAATTGTTTAATTTCATTTGATTCATCCGCCCATTTTTTTGCTGCTAAATTTGATACTAATTTAAAATTTTTCGCTGTTGCACTTCCTTGTTCTCTTGCAATAATAGCATGTAAATTTCTTCTATACAAGACGAAATTGTTTTGTGGTCTTGGTATATTATTACACGTTTTACGACGATTTGATGTTCTTGGGGTTATTAATGTTTTTAATGGTATCGAGATATATTGTTCTATTTTATTTAATGTAGTTGTATCAATATTGGTTTTTATAATATTTTCTACCACTTCTGCTTGTGATAAATTGGGATCTTGTACTTTGTCGGTTTTTTTTGGATTTTGACTTAATTTCGCCGATGGATATGGTGATAATTTTTTATCAAACCTTGTTTCAAACCAATATAATGTCATTTTTTAATCATAAAAAAAAAAAAAAAAGGATTTTTATTATTTATCATAAATTAATATAAAAAAAAAAATTTTTTTTTTTTTTTTTTTTTTGTTGTGGATGAAAGGAGAAATTATTTCATGGAAAAAAATGAATATCCAACTTGTTATTTATATCATTATTTATATTTACACGAGCTCTGCAATTGCATTATTTACTAAAAGCGTTAATGTGTAAAATTTTTTATATGTGTCGATCTTTTTTATGATTTCCATAGAATCCCGATTAGGATATAATAACAAGTTTATCACGTGATCTTTATAAGCATTTACTACCTTTCAAAACTTAAAAAATTAAACAATAAGTTTTTTTTTTATTCTTCTAAATTTAACAATATTAAACTCTTTTACGTTTTATAGAAATAATTGTTAACCATTAATAATAATAATAAAAACATATATATTTGACAAACAATACAATTTGGAAAATTTCAATTTCATATATTTAAAGAATTATATATATATAAACGTATATATATACATATATATCACTCCCGAAAAAAGCATTATTACAATGAAAAATTGTTGATTTTTTTTTTTTAAAAAAAAACAATGATATTAAAAAAATATTTATACATATATTTCCCATTCAATTAAAGATTACCAGACAATAGATATTCAATAGCAGCTTGTACATCTCCTCCGCAAGCCAACAATGCTCTGATATTTTTCTGTGCATCCCAAAATCCCATTTCATTCAATTGTTGAAGTTGCACTTGAAATCTTTCTTCAGGAGGTTGCTGTGGCGCAGCTGGGTTTCCCCAAAGTCCAGGAGGAAAAGGTTGTGTGGAGTTTGGATTACCTGCACCAGCAAGAAGACTAAAAAGAGGATTAAATGGTGGTGTTGTTGTATTAGTTGTATTAGGGGCTGTGTTGCTAGGTGTTGTACCCGTTGTTGTTGCTGTTGTTGTGGCTGATTGATTGGTGGTTGTATTGGTTGTATTGGTTGTAGAAGGTTGTGTAGTCGTTGCAGTATTAGATCTGGGTTGTCCTCCAAACCCACCAAAAGCATTACCTCCAGTAAAAGGTCCTGGTGCCATTAATGAGGCCATGCTCCTAAGAACTTCAGGATTTGATAAGATAGCTTGAAATTCTGGATCTCGCATCAATTGTGCGATTTGTGGATTAAAAGCGCCCATATTTTCCATAAATTGAGGGTCTTGCATCAATGACGATATGTATTGCATCATTGCAGGATTGTTAAGGAATTGGTCAAATGCATTTACACCACCAGCATTTCCGTCGTATGGTGATCCTCCCGTAGCACCAAACCCACCAAAACCACCTAATCCACCTAATCCACCTAATCCGCCTAATCCGCCTAATCCACCTAATGCTTCCAATGGATTTGGTTGCACAGGAGGAGCAGTAGCTTGTGTGGTTGGTGGGGTAGTAGTAGCTGGTGTAGTCGGGGTTCGTGTTTCTTGCTGTGGTTGTGATGAACCTTCATTGTTCAAACAAAATTATTTGATTAATATGATTAATTGAATCAAAAAGGAAAAAAAAAAAAAAAATAGTAATAATAATAATAAAAAAAATAAAATTAAAATAATATAAAATGTGAAAAAAAAAAAAAAAAAAAATAAACAAATAAATAAAATAAAATAAAATCTAATCTAATTGCTAAAAAAAAAAATTATTAGTAATATAATTAACACAAAATGTGCGTCTTAATTAATTTGAAACTTTTTCATAAAACTGAAATTGACCCTTTTTAATATTTCTTGAAACCACTCCCTGAATTTAAATATTTAATAAAAAAAAACAATAATATAAAACATACCAGCTGGTGCAGTTCCCCTCACCATATGAACAGTGTTACCTTCTGCGATTTTATAAGTTTCAAGTGTGTCATTATCTTTCAAAACTTTACCAGCGTATATCAACCTCTGTCTTTCTGCTGCAGTATCACATTTTTCAGCAATTGCTTGCTTGAATTCTAAAACTGTTTTTGAAGTATCTATTGTTATACTATATTTTTGATCATTGGAACTTTTAACGTTAATAGTTATTTCTGGCATTTTGAGTTTTTAGGAAAAAAACCAAATAAACTTTAATGAGAAAGTTGCTGACAGATAGAAATGCCGGTTAAATTATATATTTTTTTTGTGGCTATTTAATGGTGAATCATCATTATACACGTAAGCTTATTATTCACGTGATGTATAATGATGTATTCGGATAATTATTGGGTAAATTTGAATCATTACAGGGATTTTAAAGCATTCTTATTTATTTAATTTTTTTAATAAAGACTCAAAGAGTCCATGAATAATTAACATCAATTAAAAAAAGTCAATTATTAGTTTTTTAAAAAAATAATAATTTCTTTTAAGCTAATTATGAACTTATCATACAACATTTTCCTCATACATTCATTAATAAATGTAATGTAATATACCTTAAATGCTAAAAATAGTAGTTAGGGAATTATAAAACCTCTTTACCTTCTCATGACACATTACTTTATCTTTCCTAAACCCGCTAACTTGAAGAGATCGAACTGATGTAGCGCGGGAAAGGGCTACATATGCTTGGCCCTTCTCAAAAACCCTACCAAGATCAACTTTTACTCTTTCTAATGTCTGCCCTTGACTTTTATGAATACTAATTGCCCATGCAAGAACAAGTGGAATTTGTTTACGACTAGCAAGGACGACATCACCAGGGCTTGTTATCGTCCATTCGGCTTCTTCCATGACCATTTCGAGTGAATTTGTAAATCTTACAATAGGACTTAATTTTTTTCCATTTAATCTTTCCAATCCTTCATCATCTCCATTATAGTAACTTGATCCGTCTTCTTTATCATGGAATCCAACAACGACCCCTCGACTTCCATTAACAAGATCTCTAGACAAATTCTTAATGAGCATTACTTGTGAATCACGTTTGAGCTCTAATCTTTCCGGCGCGAGACAATTTTTAATAAGGTTATGAAGTTGCCCGCCTCTAAGTGGTTCCCAGTCATTAGAAGTGTAAATATATGATTTATGAGGAATTTTACCTAACTCCGTAGCATTTGCTTTATTCACCATATCATTAATCGGATATAATTCTGTTGGTCTTATCCCGTCATTAGGATAATTGGGCTCATTTGCCAACCGATCTAGAAGCTTCAAGGATTTGTCAGAAACTTCACCATAACGCATCTCATTAAGCAATTCAATAAGTTCAGAATCCTTTTGTCGATAAATTTTAGTTAATTGAATAGTATGTTTGAGGCAAGTTTTCCATTTTAAAGCCTCAAAACAAAATTTGCTATTTTTCGAAACAGGTGGAAGTTGAAAGAAATCTCCCGTTACAACTAATTGTATACCACCAAAGGGACGATTATTATTTCGAACCGTTCTAGCTATATTTTCCAACTTATCAAATAAATCTGCATCCAACATTGATATTTCGTCAATAATCAAAGTATCAATAGATTTCCATCTATTACGTGCTGCGACAGATTTCTGAACACTTTTGATAAGTTCTGCTGCAGTTCCTCGCCCAAGTCCCACTCCTGCAAAGGAATGAAGCGTGGTACCACTTATGTTTACTGCAGCAATCCCGGTGGTTGCAGTAACTGCCACTGTTTCACTACCATACCGAGCTTTTAGTGATGTAATTATCCTCTGAAGTAAAAAACTTTTTCCGGTTCCAGCAGACCCGGTGAAGAAAATATTATCCCGGTCTAATACCACTAAGTTAAAGATGCGTTGTTGTTCTTCGGAAAGCTCATCATTACCCGATACACCTGTTTCTTTATTACTCACTTCGTTTAAGACTCGATTTTTTTCTACATTTTTCAGATATCTTTTTTTCGATTCAGGTTGCCAATCTTCCTCATCTGACCATTCATCAAAAACATATCCTGTACCCTTTCTTTTTTGTTGCACGATTGACCTATTTTGAGATTTCAAGGATTCTTGTTTTTTTTCTACATTCTCAATTATTTGAAAAGATTTAGTGGAAGGTTGAGTGGAAGGTTGAGTGAGAGGTTGAGAAGGCTGAGTGGAAAGTTGAGCGGAAGATTGAGTTGAAGATTGAGCAGAAGATTGAGCAGGAGATTGAGCGAAAAGCTGAGCAGAAGATTGAACAGAAGACTGCTGCTGAATAGAAGTAGTGTTCTTCCGAGCAGACGAAAAAGAACTATTTTGCAAAATACTCTGGACATAAGGACGAGTGTTTTTCTGAGGAACACTCATATAATTGAAAGCAGAATTGAATGTTTTTGTATTACGATGAGTATTTTTTTTGCTAAGGAGTGATTTTTCTACACTTTTAAACCTTGCAATATCTGCTTCCGTATAGAGTGAAGAATTTTCATTAGAATTAGTATCATTCTGAGTTTTTGTAATCATTGTAGGGTTTTCTGGAGCTTGAAAATATTTTGAGGAATATGACATTACGAGGAATAGATAGAATATAAACTTTTTGTATGTAAAACCTATAAAGAAATAAAAATTTTGAGACAATAATTTCTCAATATTAATACGCGAATTTTTTTAAATACTTACTTCAACTTTTATAACATTAAACGGTCCTGAACACCTTTTTTTGAAAAAGTTTCGGAAGAAATATTTAAATTGACTTCAAACAGAGCTCATTTAGAAAGGAACAAAAGTATTTATGGTAACAAAATACGCGTAAAATAAACACATCAGGACATATATATACACATACCCAATCTGATCGGTTTAAAATACTTAAAAGGCAATAAAACATATGCGGCACTTTTCGATCAGTCATCATTATACTTTCTAACTTCAATACTTGAAACTGAATAAGCACCTACAGGGCTAGGCATTAATTAGGCCAGCCAGAATTAAGTATGACGCTATCGAATGTTCGATAATCTTTTAACCTTTTTTCTATATTATCTATCTGTATTTAACAAAATGGTTTCCTTTTTCAACCCGCGCGATATTTTTAATACCAATAATAGTAGATTACTATTAACCATTTCTCGAAATACTTTTAGTTCTTTATTCGTATCTAAACCACATATTTGTATAATAATAACTCGTAATATTTTTTGGCAGCATAATGCACTTCGAAGAATAGCCGAAAAAGAAGAGAAAACAAAAAAGAACCTGGAAAAGGTTGGTCAAAATACGGTAGAAAAGAATAAAGTTAATAAACGAAAGTTTGAGAAATCTGGTTTAAAAACTTCTATAATAAAAGAAATATTTGATAAGAAAGAAACACCGGCAAAGAAACAAGATAGTGAGAAGGTACTTGTGATTATTATTATTTTTATTATTACTTTTTAACATATTATCACTTTTAACGTTTCTTTCACACTAAAAGCAAAAAAGAGATCGTAAAATCGAAGAAAAAAAAACAGATAAATATAAACAAGATTTAACTAGACAGATTCAATTACATCAAACTTCAAGATTAAATAAAAGAATTTTTTTACTTCGGATGATTAATAGAAAATGTAATCCTAATTTATCTATTACCAATACTCCAATTCGAAAAAAAAAAAAAAATCCAGAAGAGATATCAGCATCTTTGTTATCGCATGATAACAAAACCATAAATTATGATCCAAATTGGCGCGAAAATGAAAATCTTCCTGGGTGGTTAAAACATAAATTTGCTATGAAAGAAAGAATAGGATTTAAACATTGGAAACCACACAAAAGAGTTAATAGGGAAATTATGGATAAAATTCGCTGGTTACATAACCAGGTAAAAAAATTCATTTTATTATCTTTATATTTAAGAATAAAACTATTTTGTTAAGAAAGGAAATTTAATTTCTGGTTTGATAGTTTCCGGAAGAATATAACGCTGAAAAACTTTCAAATCATTTTAAGATTTCACCAGAATCTATTCGTAGAATTATAAAGTCAAAATTTATTCCGAATTCTGAAATTTTAGAGCGCCAAGAACAAAAATACAGAGAAAAATTGATTAAATTTAAAGAAAAGCAAAAGGAACGGAGGAAAGCTAAAATTCCACAACAAAAGAATAAAAAATAATAAGAAATCTTAAATTTATATTATATAAATTTAAATAGAAATAAATATCCAAAATTTATTGAACAAAATTAATATACTTAAAAGAACTTCTTTGCAAAATCGGTCAATTTACTATGACTACTATGATTACTATGACTACTATGTTCCTCAGTTATACTTTCGGTCTTACTTTCGGTCTTACTTTCAACCTTTTCACTTTTTTCACTATTCATTAACATTTTTATAGCCGCTTTTGCCGCTTGTTCCATAATTTCCTCTATAAATATATTATTTATTATATTTAGAAGGGAAAGAATGATATACGGTATTAATTTAAATTTAGATCTTTCTTAAATATTACCTTTTTTACCGGCAGCAGCTTCACCACTTTCAGATTGTTTCTTCTTCCAGATCTCTAAACCTTCAGACATTGCCATAGCCACAAAATGCTTTTGTAATTCCGTTTTATCTTTTTCGGTTCTACTTCCTGAATAATATTTTTTTAAAGCTTCAAATGCTGCCGCTTTGCCTAATATTGCGTCATCGTCGTCATCATCTTCCTTCAATTACAAAAAAAATTATTTTTTTTATATATATAAAAAAAAAAAATAAACGTAAATATTACATGTTCATATATTTTTTTATGTGCATCCTGAGCTTTTATAAGATCATCATCATCGTCGTCTTCATTTACTTTTTGTTGAGCTTTATGAGCAACATTTTGAACTAAGGCTATTTTTATATATATATCATGTAAAATTTATTAAAATTAATTAATAAAAAACTTATTGATAAATATTTAAAAAATATTTGTTTACCAGCATCTTCATCCGAATGTCCAAATTGTTTAAATTTATCTGCAAATGAACCTTCACATAGAAAGAAATTAATAATGATTTTTCGATTTAAGTTTAAATCAAAAATTGGGAATATAATTGCATACTTTCATCTTTATCATCATCAAGAAATTTCTTCTTTAAATCATTTAAATCATCTAAAAAACTCATTTTATTCAAGTATATTCAGGAGAATAAAGACAAAAAAATTTCACAAAGGGGTTAATCGTTGAGGATCATTTTTTAATAAATTCTTTTGGAATGTTACGATAAATATTAATTAACCAATACAAGGAAAAGATACACGAAAAAAAGAATTTTTATATTCACCCTTATAATCTTGATAAAGTTTAAATATAGGCTGGGGGTGGAAATTATTAAATTATCTACTAATAGTCAGAGTTTGTGTTACAGTTTCATGTTTTCTTTTTTTAAAAACCTGTAAATGGTAATACGAATCTTGGAGATTTAATTTATTTTCGTGCGACATATAATCTGCATATAAATGGGAGAATTCATAATACGATCTTAACTTTTTAAGTCAACGATATTTATTCTTACCATGACCACGCTTGATACGACACAATATAATGGATCATTATCCAGTAATAATACTAATGTTTTAACCTTTTCTAATGGAAATAGAACAATTCCTTTAATGATTATTGGAGGGATTGCGATTGGATCAATGTTAGTTCATTTATTTATCACATTTATACTAAAGCAAATTGCAAAGAAAACGGGATGGTCATTTGATAAAGAAGTAGTAAAACACTGGTAATTATTTTGAACTTTTTCTTAAACTTTTTAAATTAACTTTTTGATAATTGAAATTTTCATTTTTATTTTAAACTTCACCAATAGTGCACTGCCATCATTTTTTATATTTCCGTTAACATCAATATTAGTAACATTATCATTTATACCAGACGTAGATTTATCGATAATGGACCCAATAAGGCACGCGTTTGAAATATTATTAATAATTTTCACATCATGGTCAGCGGTAGGATTCATTAAAGCAGCCTCAATAGCGATTTCACAAAATAATGATTATCAAAAATCAACAAGTAGTTTACAATCACGTAAAATACATACTCAATTGATAGTTGCAACAAGAATAATGTATGGCATGATATTTTGGATAAGTGCGGCAGCAATTCTTTTAACATTTCCCAGAGCATGGGATTTTGGAGTGAGCATATTAGCAAGTGCAAGTGTAGCGGCATTACTAATCGGTTTTGCTGCTAAACCTTCGATGGTAAATTTAATCGCTTCTTTACAGATTGCTTTAACGCAACCTCTCCTGCTTGATGATTATGTTGTGATTGATGGTCAACAAGGCGTTGTAGAAGAAATTGAAGCTCAGTTCATTGTAGTTAGAACATCTGATGAACGACGTCTTATAATTCCTTTATCTCGCATTATTAATGGTTCATTCGAAAATTGGACAAGAACTGAAGAGAATATAGGAATTTATTTTGATTTTTTTGTCGATTTTGGTGTACCCTTGGAAGATCTAAAACAATATCTCATGAATAGTATTTTAAAAAAATCTAAATATTGGGATCATCGTGATGGTAGTTTAACTATTGAAGAATGTAGAGAGAATTGTTTAAAATTAAGAGCTTATATGACTGGTATGTTGATATATTGTTTTTCATGTTTTTTTTTTTCGTTTCTTTCTTGTGAAATTGCATTACTTAATTTATTCTTCTTCTTTATTATTGTTGCAGCTTTAAATGTTAAATCTGCTTGTAATCTAAAAAATGAAGTTAGTGAAAAATTGGTAAACTGATATTTTTTAATATATACATATCTAATATACATAATTTTTACTATAAAATTTTTAACAATTTTTTTTTTCTCTCTTGCGGTTAATTCGGTTAATTTAATAGATGGAATATATTATTACAACACTTCCAGAATATTTACCGCGTTCACGTGGTCAAACGGTAGAAAAACGCAGCGGTATTGATAGTATGAGCAGAATAGTTACTAAAATGGAGGAACCAGGTTTAGAAAATATTATTAACGAAAAGAAGCATCATATTTTCCAAGAAAAAGAATAATTATTAATAATTTATAATAATTGAAATGGAGGAACGCGGACGGATGGTTTTAACAAATATTAACACCATTATTATTTTTAATAATTAATTCTTATTTTGCATTAATTTATTCAACTTATTCATTGTAAATTTTACGCATTTTAAATATTCATTTTTTTATTAATAAAAGGTATCATTTTTCCTTATTAACAGTTCCAACTCAAGATTGGAGCGCCAGCATTTTTATTTAGGTGTGCAGCAAAAATAGCACATAATTAACAAATTGACTTTTAGCCACAAAACACAAAATTTTATTTTTATCATGCACAAAGTCCATATTTTATCGCCGCAAAAATCATCGGCTTGGCTGAACAGAAAATCGTTCTGATTGGCTCGGAGAATTCTAGGAATATGAAACATAAATGAAAAAAAAATTATTTAAAGTTTTACGAAAACAAAAAAGGAGTTCCAACAGCCAACAGGATTATACATATCCAATGCAATTTATCTAATTATATCTAATTATAGAATAGATTGGTAAACAATCCCAAGATTTCCTAACAATTACAGTATTAAAATTGAATACATTTATTTTACCCATTTGATTTCATAAGAGTTCGCATAAAAATAAGCCCATAATTATGAATAATACTCCTTATATGTGTTTATTATAAATTATCCTTTAATATCATTGTTTGCTGTCAATTTTTTTTTTTTTTTTTTGAAACTAAATTCTTCCCCGCAAACTATAATATCAAAAAATACCTTTAATATATCAAAAACCAATCTCAAAACTCAATAAAAAAAAATTGGTTTAACAAAGGGAAAATTCCGAAATTTCCATCCTTTTTAAAATTCTTTCAACAGAATTAAAGAATTTTATTGTTGAACAAACGGAATAAAATCAAACTTCAATCTAATTTTTGTAACACAACATATTTATATATTTTAAATTAATTTATCCATCAGTACTTCATCAACAGTACCAGGGGTTTGAGAAAAATTCAATTTCGGGGAATCACCCATTTATTCCAACTTTATCATAAACAGGAAATACCGATTTGAAATCTTTTTTTTTTTTTTTTCATACTTTTTTTCAAATTATTTTTTTCTCATTCTTTTTACATAACCTATGTTTATACATCAAAAATAATTAATAAAACGAAACGAAACAAAAGTCAGTTTGAAAAAAAAAGAAAAAACAAAAAAAAAAAAAATTTCCTTATATGTTATCATTACACATATTATAACGAAGTTTTTGTAATCTTTAAAGCATTTTCTTGTTTATATGCATGCATCCTATGCATCATAACTATTGCAGTATTTTACATCAACAGAAGCTTTTTTTTATTTATTCTATTCTACATATAAATAAAATCTGATATATATATATATAGTTTTTTATCTGAAATACTTTTCGAAATTTGTTCGAGGATTAAAATTAGCCAATTTCTGTCTCGAAAATATAATGGCAGCTATTCAATCAAGATTACCGGCACCTCCGTCACTTAAAGTAACTGAAAAGGAGACTACTAAGCCAAATATTACAACGAAACTTCGAAAACCAAATTTCATAACTTCCACTATTTTACGGCCCGCTACTACACAAACTACTACTTCACCAATTGCGCCTTCTTCGAAACCAACACAATCTACAGAACAAGAAGCGCTTAAAACTCAATCAAAATCTCTATTAAAGAAGCCATCATCATATAAAAATATTTCACTCCAAACAACACAAATAACTCAAACAACTCAAGTGACTCAAACTAATCCCCCCGTAACAACAAAAATAGTGAATGGTCCTCCCGCAGCAAAAAGAATTGTGAATGGTCCTTCCGCAGTAATAAATGACCCTTCCGCAGCAAAGAGAGTAGTAAATGGTCCTCCCGCAGCAAAGAGAGTAGTGAATGGTCCTCCTGCAACAACACAAGACACCTCCGATATAAGTGATACTTCATCTCAAACTAGCAGTAATAATTCTTCTAATAGTGCTGATGGTAACAAGTCTGCAAAGTTTTCCAATGTAAAATCACGTGTAGGCTCATTTGAGAATATAAAACATAAGCCGAAAAGTAGTGACGTAAAAATATGTTCAGAAAAAAAGGATTTTTCCAATGTGAAATCGCGTATAGGCTCATTAGAAAATGCAAATCATGCACCAAAGGGAGGGGAAGTAAAAATATTTTCCGAAAAGACTGATTATTCAAAGGCGAAGTCACGTGTAGGTTCATTTGACAATGTTAAACACGAGACAAAAGGTAAAAATAATTTATTTTTGGCTTATTCTCAATCTAAAATAATTCACTGATTGATTATTAATTTATATACTGCAAGGTGGTAATGTTAAAATTTTTTCCAGCAAACCCGACTTTAAAAGTGTGCATTCACGTATTGGTTCTTTGGATAATATTGATTATGTTCCAAAAGGTGGTGATAAAGTAATATTTAATGATAAATTAGATTTCTCCAGTGTAAGATCTCGAGTTGGCTCTTTAGATAATATTAATCATACTCCAAAGGGTGGTGACATAACAATATTTGATAGTAAATTACAACTTTCTGAAGTGAAATCTCGAGTTGGCTCTTTAGATAATATTAATCATACTCCAAAGGGCGGTGACATAACAGTATTTGATAGTAAATTACAGCTTCCTGAAGTAAAATCTCGAGTTGGATCTTTAGATAATATTAATCATACTCCAAAGGGTGGTGATATTAAAATATTTAATCAAAAATTAAAATTTAAGGAATATGCAACTCCAAAAATTATTACTCGTTCTGTTTCAAGCAATAGTTCTTCATTTGTCGCCGATGATGATAGATCAAGTCTTGTTTATAGTCCTGTATCTTCTCTTGCTTTGGATGAGGCCCCTGAAGAAGTTAATGATCCTCCACAGGAACAATGCGATATTCAAACCCCTAGTGTTGAGGTTTTATCTCCTATTATAGAAAATTTTGGTATTGAAGAAGAATATGAAGAAGAAGTAGAAGTAGAAGAATCATCAATTCCTGTTTATATGAATGAGGCCGAACTTTCATTTGAAGTCCATGATTCTTTTCAACAGGGAAAAGTCCTAAACGAAGAAACAAACAAGCACACAGAATTTTATTCTGGAAAAGAAACTAATTTCAATCATCAAGATCAGAACCTTTCTGGTAAAGAAACATATAATCAACTACATGAAATCGTATGTGAGGAAGAGGCGGAAGAAATTTACGAAAATGATGATCATGATAACGATGGTGAATTTAATTCACAAACAGAATCTACATACATAAGAGAATCTACTATATATACCATGAATGAATCTTCTTTGAATGATACTGATTTATCTTTTGAAGTTAATGTATTAAGAAAATCAATTTTATTATCTAATGTTACTGATAGAAATTCTATCGTTGAAGATGTAAACCTTAAACCACTTAAAGAATATGAAATTCCTCCTGAAAACGAGAGTGAATTGCCTAAAGAACCTGAATTAACTATCGCCCAACAACGTGCTTATGATGAATCTTGGATATAGATTTAAAAACAAAAATTTTATTTGTATATATTTTTAATATTTTCATTGAGTAAATTTTATTGGTCCATGAAAGCGTTGATCGCAATATTTATTTCATTACGATTTCGAGAGAACTTCTATGGTTTTACATTTTTACTTAATCGATTGCAGTATTTTCCGTGTCCTGGATTGACATTGACCATACCATAAAGAGTGAGAATCATATTAAATATATTTACCATAATTTACAACCTCTTTAGTAAACCTATTTTTAAGATTATTCTTTATTAAACTTGATTTTGTATATATATATATATATATTCATATATATAATAAATTAAAATTAAATATTTGTTTTAAAACATTGTTGATTGTGTTAAATGAAAAAGGTAGATCGAAATAAGTTATTAATTTTACAGTTAATTCATTTGATTCGAATCTGTTTTTTACTTTATTTGCAGAAATTTTTCTACTAATTTTTTAACAAAATCTTCACAAACGCCACATTCGAAATTTCACTATAAACTGTGACTGCGGTTTTTTTTTTAACGAAAGTATGAAACTAATTTGAAAACTACTACTTAAATAATAGTATATTGATACACATAACATAGCATATAAAACTTTTACCAGCATAATTATGCCTTTGATACATTCAGATAATCAGGCACCTACACCATTACGCGAAAATCTTTAAAGGAAAATTTGACGACTACCTACTGCTTACCAAATTTCTGGTTTACGCGTACTGTTGTGGCTGTGAAACAAGATCAGCCACGATTTTTATAAAATAAAACATAAATTGAAATTAGTTATTACGTATTCTTTTGGTGGTAAACTAAAAAATGGATAGAGGCGAGGAGATTAACCAAAACTCAAAATCGTCCTCTGTAGACGCCGAGTCTTCAGTAGCCGGGCGTTCTGATTCTACCTCACCGAAATCCTCAAAAACTCAAGGATCAGATGCAACACCACCACAAACTCCTCGTCGTTTCTCTTCTTCTTCAGCTCGTAGCTTTGATAATAGCGACTACTATAATACTACACTCAAAAATCAACGAGTTTCTTCAACGATGTCTTTATATAGTAGAGGTTATAGTCGGGGTCTTACACGTCGTGTTTCAATGAATTCGTCGATATCGAATTTTAGCACAATGTCAGAGACTTCACTTCCTTGGACTACCAAGGTATTTTCATTGATTCATATTAACCTGCATGATATTTTTGGCCGATTTGCGAGTTTTAGAGAATTTCGGAGATTCTTAATATCATGATATTTTACGTTTTTTTAATTTAGTTATGAAGCTGAAAAGAATTGAATCAAGAATTTTCTTTGTATTCATTAATATATTTTTTTATTCTTTTTTCTAAAAAAAATTTAATTCATAAAAGGACATCGGTTTCAACGGTATTTTTCATTTTATTGGGTTGGGAGATTTTTAAATTGGTTTGTAATTTGATATTAAATTCATGGTCTGATTTGATAAAAAATTGTTATAATTGTTAGCGATTTCTGGAGTGTTAAATAACCCAAACACGAAATCACCTAACAGTGTAAGACCTTCGAAGAACGACATTCCAACAGTACCTCACGTTAATATAAGGAAAGTTAAGCCATCCGATTTTAATAGTTATATAAAACAAATTACCCCTGTATTCGAAAGGTACAGTCATAATAAGGAGCTTGATGCTGAAGGTTTACAATCAAGAAAATCCACACTACCCTTAACAGAATCTCCGGTTTCATCCGTAACTAATTTATTGGCAAACAATCTTGAGAATTTACAAGCCTCTAAAGAGACAGAAAGTCAGATTCCAGTTCATCGACTTGCTAGTACACGAAATCCTTACACAGTTCATTTACCTCTTCCTTCACCAGGAGATGATCGAACACCTGAACCTGTCATAGAACTTCCATTATTAGAGACAGTTCCTTCAATATTTTTTGATCCCGAGTTTAATTTAGAAAATCCTCGAACTTTTGACACTGTTTGTGAACAAACAGATATTATAGGGGGTAATCCTAATAATCCTACAATTTCAACAAACGCGATTTTACAAGAAAAACTTTCACATTATCTTGATACGGTTGAAGTCCATTTAATTAAAGAAATTTCATTAAGATCATCTTCATTTTTTGCCGCTTTATCAAATCTTCAAGCTTTGCATTCTGAAACATTAGAATGTATTTCACAAATTAATAATTTAAGAGAAAAATTAGATGAAGTAGATAATTCTCAAGCAAAAAAAGGACTTGAAGTTGTTAGATTAAAAAGACGTCGAGTAAATATGGGAAAATTTTATGAAGGATTAAGAATGGTTTCTGAAATCAGATCTACTCAACCAATGATACAGGTATTACTGGGACAAGGGGATTATTTTTCTGCTTTAGATTTAATAGATGAGGCAAATAATATATTGCATGGTGATGAGAACCAAAAGATACGATTGGAAGAAAAAATTATTGAACAAAGAACAAAAAATTTGGAAATAACAGATCCTAGAACTACAATGGTACGGCGATTAAGTAATGTAGCCGACGGGTTTAAAAGGTCAGGAACCATTGATTTGAGAGGTGTTAAAGTACTTATGCACTTTAGTGGCCAACTTGCCGAAATGCACAAATCGATTGGAGTGATGATGGAAAATGATTTATTAAATATGTTGTTTCTTGATTTTGAAGAAAACGTTGAAAACGTAAATAAGGCAGATATAATACGATCACTTTATAATTACAAAATACCACAATCAGCGAAACAAAGTTACAATTACAAAATACCACAGTCGGCGAAACACAGCACTACATCTATAAGGGTTGCTATTGATTCAGAAATAATGGAAAAGGAGGATAATTTGAAAAAAAGAATAACTCCACTTGTTTTAGGGCTATACAGAGTAAATCGGTTTGCTTCCACTTTGCATGCATATCATGAAAGAATATTAGAAGAGATTAAAAAAATAATTCAGATTCAAAAGGTAATTTAAACGTGAAAAGAGAAAGAGAAAAAAATCTCGATTAATCATTCGGTATATTTTTAGCACAATCCGCCATCTACACCACATGCCGATTCAAGAGATGAACAATTAAACGATTTTTCAAAAGAACAGAGGTATGATTTACTTTATAGACAATTTTTTTTTTTTTTTAGAAAAAAAATAGTTTTATTTATTAATATATCTCTAGTTCAAGAATGACAAAATTTTTAAAGGGAATGACTTTTGATGCATTCCTAGATATGCTTTTATCTATATATGCTGTTTTACTTGAAGGAATGAAAAGAATTGCGATATATAACGAGCTCTTTACAACAATATTAGGAGATGTAGATATATCGGGTTATCAAATCCAAAAAGGCACAAATATTTCAGAGGAAGAGACAAAATCATTATATGAAGATGACAACCAAACTTTAGAGAATGTATTTGACACTAAAGATGAACAGGCGACGGTTACATCAAAGAACAGTTCAAATAGTTCTCTCGATAAAGATTCCAAAATCAAGAATGATTCAAATAGTTCTCTTGATAAGCAAACTTTATCTAGAAAGGATTCCAATAGCTCGATAGATAAAGAAGAAATTCCTAAAAGTGATTCGTCTAGTTCTCTCAATTCAACTAGTTCACTAAATTCCAAGTTCAGCGCTCTTAAGATTACAACAGGGATTAAATCTATAATACAAAAAACTTCTTCTTTAACAAATAAATCTTCACTACCTACTCCGCCTGAAAAAGAAACAACCATAACATCACCTTTGGCTAATGCAAAATCAAAAAAATCCAAGTCTGATTCCAGTAATCATTCACAATCAATGTCAGATTCTGCAGAAATTGTATATGCTGCTGCTGATTTAGCACATGTTCGTTGTGCTAATTTAATTGCGGTGAGAGCAGATCAAAATGCTCAACTTAATCAGAAGGACTTTTATAGATTATTTAACGTTACTTCGGCATTTGTTTTAGAGTGTGAAGGGTTATGTGGTCGAATGTGTTATGGTTTGCGCGGGACGATCACGTCACAGGTAAAATCTGACACTTAAGTTAATTAGTTTATATTCTTTTTTCTTCGAGTTTTAATCATGATTCACTTCATAGGCAAAAGCTTTCTTGAATCATTTTCATATGGAAAGAACAAGACAAGCAGCCACGCTTGTTGAAAATGAGCAATGGGTGCAAGAACAAGTACCTATCGATTTTCAACGTATTATAGATAAAATAGTTAATGCTGCAACATCAGGATTATCAGAATTTAAGGATGATCCTTCAGATCCTACATCATCCCCAATTTCACCAGTTTTTCCTATGACAGGATTACGTAATGGCGACAATGAGAATGGTACTATTAATACTTCTAGTGGTACAAAAACGACGCCTGTTAATCAAATAAATAGTGGTAGTAGTAAATATATATTTGTTGAAGAGAGAAGATTTTTCGTGGTTGGATGCAGTTTAACATTAATTAAATTGCTTGGAGATTATTTGAGATGTATTGCAAATGTACCTCCTATAACTACGGAGACTATGAATAGAATTGTTGATATCTTAAATTTATTTAATTCTCGAACTTGTCAGGTTATATTGGGGGCTGGTGCTATGAGGTCTGCGGGGCTAAAAAATATTACTGCAAAACACTTAGGTATGCTTTATGGTTTCAAAGGGAGAGGAGAGAAAGTAAATTTTATTAATATGATACGTATTTTTTGAATATTAGCTCTTGCATCTCAATCACTTGGACTTATGATTATTTTAATTCCATTCATTCGTGAATGTATAAGACATAGTCTTAATGAAAAACAAGCTGTCATGCTTACAGAATTCGATCGAATTAAAAGGGTATTTTCACTTTGTATTAAAAAAATTTTTTTTGACAATAATTAATAATATTTTATTTCATAATAGGATTATATTAATCACCAAAATGAGGTACATGGCAAATTAGTGTCTATTATGAGTGAACGATTAGCAATTCATTTAAAATCATTCCAGGTGTGCTATATTTTTTTCTTCGGCTCATAAATAATTTTTAAGATTTATAAAATGTTCTATGATCAAAAATACCCCTTGTCATGGTTGTTTCATGATTACCATTTCATAACTTATATTTATTGAATTATTTCGTATATTGTTAATTACACTATTAATAATAAATTTATTTTTAAAATAATTAAGGCTATAGACTGGAATGAAGAAAGTACAAGAAAAGGTCCTAATCAATATATGGAAGTATTAGTGAAAGAAACAACTACATTACATAAAGTATTAAATAAATATTTACCACCAGAAATTTTACAAGTGAGATAGTTTTTTGAGCACTAAATTTACACGAAAATAAAAAAAAGTTTATACTAATGGTTGTCATATTATTTATTTTAGAATGTAATGACAGAAGTATTTAATTCATCCAATTCAAAACTTTCCGAAGAAATTGGTAATATTAAATTTATTACAGCTATTGGTAAAAGAAGGTATATTTTTTTTATTATTATATTATTTATCCATCAATATATTTTAAACTAACAGGTTTTTTTTTTTATTTAATTAAGGTTAATGACGGATGCTCAATATTACGTTAGAAAATTATCAACATTAGAAGGGTTACAAGGTCCTTCAAATGATTTAGAAATAGCAGTTAATAATATACAAATTAATGAAATTAATGATAATTCATCAAAAGAAGATTTATCAAGTACAACAACTAAAATTACAAATATTTCATCATCAAAATAATTTTATTTAAACATAATTTTTATATATTAATATTTTTATTTTTAGAATTTTTCTAAACAGGTCGTGAAATATAATTGGTGATACGCGATCCGTGTTTGCAAACATTTAGTTTTTTGTATCAGTTTATTTATCATACACTATTAAAAAAAATTATAAGTAAAATAAACAAAATTAGATATGTATATACATATACACATATATTGTATGCTTTTATTTATTAGTCCGAAGTGTAACATATTTTTACGCAAAAGGTTCCCCGTTTCGGCGTTTTCTAGTTGCTAGTTGTTGTATTTTAAAGAGGACAATTATCATGTTTTTTGTAAATCAATGGTAATTGCTTATGAGTTAATACTGCCAAATCTTCAATAATTCTCTTTCTTGTCGCAGCGGGTAAAATAATATCATCAATATATCTAAATTTTATTAAAATTGAATTTAAAATTTTGTTTAAAATTGGAATGAACAAATATTTCAACTTACCCTCTTTGTGCTGCTGGTATAGGATTAGCAAACTATATAAAGACGATAATAAATGTTAAATGTTTGTTAACCAAATTTAATTAATTTTGACTTATATGATATTCTTACCTTTTCTGTTTATTAGACACAAAAATAAATTGAAAATAAAAATTAGTTTAAATCCGTTTTCTTTTTAATTCAAATCACAACTTACCAATATATTCATGTTCAGATTGAGTTCTGTCTTCAACATGACGGAAAATAATTTCCACAGCACCTTTTGCTCCCATAACAGCAATTTCACCAGTTGGCCAAGCATAATTCATCTAAAGAACTTTTAAATCAGTATTATAATTACCAAAAGAAAATAGAAAATTACTTACATCACCACGAAGATGTTTACTAGACATAACATCATATGCACCACCATAAGCTTTTCTTGTAATGATAGTAATTTTGGGTACAGTAGCTTCTGCATAAGCGTAAAGTAATTTAGCTCCGTGCCTAATAATACCGTTATGTTCTTGAGCAGTACCGGGTAAGAAACCAGGTACATCAACTAAAGTAATAATAGGTATATTAAAAGCATCACAAAATCTCACAAATCTAGCAGCTTTAACACTGCTATTAATATCTAATACTCCTGAAGATACTAAGGGTTGATTACCAATTATTGATACTGTTTTACCCCCCATTCTGGCAAACCCAATCACAATATTTTTTGCATAATCTGGCATTATTTCAAAAAAGTAACCATCATCTATTAATCTTGTTATTATCTCTCTCATATCATATGCCTTTGATGAATCTACCGGAATTATATGATTTAATGATGGATCTGCTCGATCTGTTGGATCATCTGAATGACGTGTTGGTGCTTGCTCTCTATTTGATAATGGTAAGAAATCCATAAAATCCCGCAATCTATTTAAATGTTAAAGGACAGAAAAAATTAGCAAAAATGAAATATTGTAAGTGAATCAACAAAATACCTTTGGATAGCTTCAATGTCATTTTCAAAAGCAGCATGTGCAACACCTTAGTTAAAGGGAGGATAAGTTGTTGCATTTCATTAGTTAAACATAATAACAATTTAATTACACACCAGAAATGACGGTATGTGTATTTGCACCGCCAAGTTCTTCTTGTGTTACGTCTTCATTGCAAACAGCTTTCACAACATCAGGTCCAGTAACAAACAAATAAGAAGTATCACGAACCATAAAAGTGAAATCTGTAAGAGCTGGCGAATATACAGCACCACCTATCGAAAGAAAATTCACCAAACTATATGTTTATCTATTTGGTTTTTTTTTTAAAAAAAAAAAATAATGTGTAAATCTATAACAAACCAGCACATGGACCCATTATTAAAGAAATTTGAGGTACAACACCAGAAGATAAAACATTTTTTTGAAAAATATCAGCATAACCGGCAAGAGAATCTACACCTTCTTGAATGCGAGCGCCACCAGAATCATTCAATCCAACAACAGGGGCACCAACTAACATAGCTTTATCCATAATTTTACAAATTTTTTGTGCATGCATTTTTGATAAACTGCCACCAAATGCTGTAAAATCTTGTGAAAATGTAAAAATTCTTCGGCCATTTATGGTACCATGTCCTGTTACTACACCATCACCGATAACTTTGTTTTTATCCATACCAAAGTCTGTACATTGATGCTCAACAAAAGTATCATATTCGTTAAAAGAGCCTGGATCCAATAACAATTCGATACGTTCTCGTGCAGTCAGTTTTCCCTATTTTCATTATACACATTGTACAAATAAGAAATAATTATTTTAAAATAAAAAAAAAAATTTAATTATTACCTTTTGATGTTGAGTTTCAATACGCTTAAGACCACCACCAAGCTGAGCTTTAGCACGCATTATTTCAATACGAGCTAATGTCTCTTCTTCTTTAGTTCTTCCTGAGGCATATTTACGAGTTTGAATAGAAACAATTGGTTTTATGAGCTGTTTAGCATTAAAAAAGACAATAGGTGAAATACGCGAAACTGAAGAAGAACGACTTGGAAAACAGGTAAATAATCCGATTTTATACATAGTTATTAATGAAGCTTCCTATCGAAAAAAAAAGGAAAAAAGACACACGTTATAGTAGATAACCTTCCTCAGTGATCTACATAAATCTGATGATGTTTTGCGTAACTTAAATTGTTTTAGTATGTGTGGGGAATGTGGTACAAAATTCAATTCAGAACTTAATTTTTTATTCTTGCATAAATCCCAATTAGATAATTTTCTTCTTCGTCCTTCGCTTTTACTCTTCTTTAAATGTCGAAATTTTTTAATTGCTAATTCGTCCTTTTAATATTTACCTTTATTGCAAATATAAAAAAAGACGATTAGTAAAAGTGAATTTTATAAATCAATCATATCGGAGTTATTAAACATGAATGCCAACATTTCGTTAAGAGCTGTAGCTAAATTACATGTTAAGCGAGCAAGCGTTTTCTTGATAAATGGTCGAGTGAGTTTAATTTAATTTTTGAGCAGTCAAATTTCAACTGAGGATTCTTATAAGAATATTTTTTTTTTTTTTTTTTTAAATTAGAAATTTATATCAACTTCTCGTATATTATATCAAGAACCAATCAAAAATAAAAATAAGGAAAAGGTTCCTTTTCCAGGAGCTACAGGAAGTTATTTTACCAATGAACTACAGTTCATTCAGAATATCGACCCTATACCAACATATCGTGTAATGGATAGGCAAGGGAAAATAGCTGATCCATCACAGGATCCACAGGTTTAATTCACATAATTTAATTTAAATAAATATCTAAAAATGATTATTTAACGTAATTTTTTCTAAAGGTATCTGAAAATTTTGCTGTAAAAATCTATAAAGATATGGTCACATTAAATATTTTGGATTTAATTCTTTATGATGCTCAAAGGCAAGGTCGTATTAGTTTTTATATGACAAATTATGGGGAAGAAGCTTATGTCGGTAGTGCAGCTGGATTGAACAACGAAGATGTGATATTTGGACAATATCGTGAAGCGGGAGTATTATTATATCGAGGATTCGCATTAGATGAATTTATGAATCAATGCTATAGCAACGAAAAAGATTCAGGCAAAGGTAGACAAATGCCAGTACACTATGGATCAAAAAAATTAAATTTTCAAACAATTTCATCACCGCTTGCAACACAAATTCCACAAGCATCTGGTGCTGCTTATGCACTTAAACGAGCAGGAAATAAAAATTGTGTAATGTGTTATTTTGGTGAAGGAGCAGCTAGTGAAGGAGACTTTCATGCAGCGTTAAATATCGCGGCTACAATGAAATGTCCAGTTATTTTCTTCTGGTAAGACTCTTATTTCCTTCATAAGATATTATTTTGACAATATTTAAGAATTTTCATCGTGTTATATAGTCGAAACAATGGCTTCGCAATTTCTACTCCAGCACTTGAGCAATATAAAGGTGACGGAATTGCTAGCCGAGGGATTGGTTATGGAATTGATACAGTACGCGTTGATGGGAATGATGTATGGGCCATATATAATGTGACTAAAGCTGCACGGAAATTAGCAGTTGAGGAAAATCGACCGGTTTTAATTGAAGCATTGACATATAGAATTGGACATCACAGTACTTCAGATGACTCTTCAGCATATCGTCCTAAAAAGGAAGTTGAAGATTGGAAACGCCTTGATAACCCACTTGTGCGACTTCGAAAATGGCTAGAAGATAAGGTATTAACAGAAGTATAAAAGAACTTTATTTGCTTTATTTGTTTTGTATATTATATTTTTTATGAAACATTTTTGTTAAACTCTTTTAGAATTGGTGGGATGAAAACCTTGAACAAGAATATCGATCTTCGATTAGAAAGGAAATTATATCCGCATTTTCTAAAGCAGAAAAATTACATAAACCATCCATTACTGAACTTTTTAACGATGTATATGACCATCCAACACCAAATATAATCGCTCAAAGACAGAAATTGAAACAATTGATTGAAAAATATCCAAAGAACTACCCTTTAGAAAAATTTAAAAATGAAGGAAAAGACTTATGAGAAATATAGACATTAGATTGCTAAATTTTTAGATTAATTCTTTTTATGTTTAACATATTTTAGTTAATTTAGTAATTACATAACGGATAACACATAATTTAATAAATTTAATAAGTAAATTTTGTACGACTTCAACCTACTAAAAACAACGCGTGTCAAGTTTGTTGACCTTTCCCTGTAGGAGATAGGAATATCATTTGATGTGTTACCTAAAAATGAGAAGTTTATGCATTCAAAAACAAATTTTTAATATTTAGCTCGAGAAAATGTTATATATTGACACGCCATCGCAGAAAGAACATAGGTAAATTGTACTTTTCAGGCACATATTTTTATTCTTCTTTTGCAACAAACAGTTTATTAAGTTGCTAAAGCACGAAAGATAAAATAGAGATTTGATATTTGGAGAAATGATATTATTCGGTGAAAAAAAGAACATTTAAAAAATATTTTTTATTGTCATCGCACACAAAAACCTACTTAGCTCGTAGAAGGAAAAAAAAACAAAATAGTCTCGAGATATCCTTTATTTCAACATAATTTAACACATATCAAAAGAGACTATGCCCATAAAAATAAGTAAATTTAAAAATAATATTTAATTTTAAAAATAAACCAATGTTTGATAAACAAAACAAAAATTCTTCTATTTTTTTTTTTTGTTTTTTTTTTTTTTTTTTAAAAAAAAAAAAAAAGGTGATAAAATTATTTGACAATGATACATTCACTAACTTTACAAATTAACCAAGTTAATTTTATGCCCAAAATTATATAACATTAGATAGAACCTGTTATACTGCCAAATTGTAAATTAGAATCAATTCTAATATCATAATCATCATCCTCATCCTCATCCTCATTTTCATTATATTCTGCTTCCCATTGTGATGTTAATTCTTCAACAACGCTACTTGGACCACGTCTCATTCCAACATCTAATTTTTCCATCCACTCATCAGGTACTAAAGGTATAAATTCACTATCTTTCTCTTGTCCATTATAATTAGCCAACATTTCAGTACTGGTCGGTATGGCGAATGGTAATAACATTTCACTATCTTTCATTTCCATTAAATCATCATCATCCTCCCAACCTGGTCCTGTACCACAAGGCGGTAATGTGGGGGATACTGTGAGGTAGATGATACTTGAAGCATCACTTCGGTCACTCCGTATGCTTTCAGTAGAATACCGTTTTTTCCGTCGCTCAGTATCTTCTTCCAATTGTAATATATATTGCTGACATTCTTCAGTTATTCTTGTTTCATTAACCTCATACCGATAATTTTTACTAACTCGCTTAAGTTGAGCAGGATTGATAAGATTAAGTTCTTTTGTAGTTTGTACCAAAATTGAGAAATCTGTCATTTGTGACCAACACATTAGCAATTGTAAGAGTTGAATTAAAGGTTGGAAATGATTTATCAATGATAACGATAAATTATTTGTGCGAACCCAATCTTCAATGGCGGAAACATTAAGGCGAATTTGCATCGCTTTTGATCGGCACAAGTATTTCTTCTTGGAAAGTATTTTATTGAATAATTCGCATGACATGAAATAGAACAATTGACTCATAACTTGTTCTATAATCATGGGATGAATTTCATAGGTTTGCAAAACAAACAATGTGGAAGACAATAGGGAAGTAACATTGCGAGGTGAAGGTGCGCTTCTTTGTCTTGGTGATGATGGAGGAGCACGGAAAATTGGTGCTAATATGCTGCTTGCTGAAGAACTTCGCTTCAATGATGATGATTGTAAATTCGCAACAGGATTATAGCTGTTTACAGGGCTTTTTGACCTTCGTGAAAAATGTTTGAAAACACGCCATTCGCCTTCAAATCTCACATCATCCAATCCTGGGATTGTATCAAATTCCAACATAGAAACTTCTAATATTTTATCAATACGTCTTTGGGCATCCTTAACTAATAGGACATATATTTCATGTAGAAGCTCGGAAATTCGCAATTGATATTCTATTGTCGCAATAGCAAGTCCAGGATCTTTCTTTAAATAGTACAATAATAATGTGCAATTTGAAATCCAAAATGATAATAAAGTCATATCTTCTGGTCGTGTCTAAAGGAAAAAAAAAAAAAGGTTAGCAAATTATTATTATAAATAAAAGTTAATTCCCAAAAAACACGGATTGTTAATTTCGTACCCTAATCGATTGATCAATTGCATCAACAACGGAAAATAAAAGTGATTCCAATAATTCAGAACTGCTATAGTAATGGGCGAACCGAGCGCTCAAAAATATAATATTTGCAGGAACAGGTTTTTGTAGTTTTGAACGTATAGGCTGCATACCCGAGATCACAGTTTTCAAGATATGTGGTATATCTTCTGGTGAAAATACGAACATTTGATCTGGAAGACAAATATTCCACATAAATTCTGATAAGGATTCTTCTTCATCTTCTTCAGTCTGTAAAAAAAAAGAAAAATTATTAATATAATTTTTTTTTTTTTTTTTAGAGAAAAAAGTTTAACGCATACCTCGGGTTCATCCAAACCAAGGCTTGCCATATCTACTTCTAGATTATAGGCGCTTTCCATTAACATTCTCTTTTTCATTTCAGCTTCAGCCAATTGCTCTTCCAATTTAGTATCAGAAGGATCATACCATGACCAACGTCCTATGCTACCATTACTTGACCAACTGTCACGTTGAGGATTGTGATTGAAAATTTCGACAATTTTTGGATTTTGTTCCGGAGTCATAAAGTCAAAGACTGTGCGACGATTTGCAGTTTTTGCTGTAGCATCTGCTCCATGGTCTAAAAGCAACTTGACAATCGCATCATGACTATTATTTGCGGCCCATATTAGTGGTGTCCAACCATCTAAAGAATTTTAAGGTAAAATAAAAATGAATTAATTAAATTTCAATAATATATATATGAAGAAATAATTTGTCTTTTTTTTTTTTTTTCATTTAAATCTAGTATTTATGAATTAATTATATTTTTATTCTAATGAAAAACGGAATTTAAATACTTACTGCTATCTTTAGCATCAACTTTAGCACCAGCTTGCAACAATGTGTATGCAACAGATTCATGCGCAAAGCAAGCCGCATAAATTAAAGGTGTAGTACCTTCTTCATCTTGGGCATCAATATCAATATATTCCCTTGAATTCTCCAACATTGATGATACTTTTTCTAAATTTCCATTGCTAGAAGCACGTGTAAAGATGCGAGTAATTTTTTCTTTTTTCTCCTCTTCCGATAAAGAAGAATCTGACATAATAGCTTTTTCATCTCCAAGAGGATCAAATATAAAATCAGTATCATCAACAAAATCATTTTCTTTAGAATCGAATTTTATATATTCGTAATTTTCTTGATCCTTAGAATCATTAACCCATGGATCCAATTTATTTTGTTTTGAGTTATCATTGTCAATAGTTTGGGATGACTTTTTATCTATTAATGTTTTTTTGTCAATTTTATCAGCCATCAATTTTATGTCAATTTCTTGAAATCCACTATCTCTAGTAATAAGCCCAGTACTCGAGGGCTTATCATGTGTGAGTTGAAGAACCTCTGTCATTGTTGACTATAAAAAAAAAACAAATTAAATAAATAAATAAAATAAAATAAATAATTGAAATAAATAATTGAATTTATATATACATATATTGTTCTTGTAACGATACAATCTAACTTTAAAGGAAAACTTACTTTGTAAAAGGTCAGTTAAAATCTTATAAGCTTTTAATTTTCGAATGTAAAAAAAAGATACAAGGAAAAACTGGTCGAACTTCAAAGTATTACGAAATAAAAAAATATATATTTAAATATATATTTATATAAACGAAAAAATGGGTTTTCACCAGGAAATAATATGTTGAACCGAGATGAAAAGTATTTTAATTAATGCTTTTCAAGATTTAGTTAAAAGGAAGTCGTCCAGCGTTCTTGTTCCTATTTGTTAATAAATAATAATTATAATAATTGAAAAAAAACGAAATTTTTTTCTGCCAATTTTTGTCGTTAAAATAATTTAAAGAAAAGTAAGAATATCGAAAAATAATTAATTAAAAAACGAATTTGCCAGATTGCCAAATAATTAAATAAAAATAAAATAAACGAAATATATTTAAGAAAAGGTAGAAGTTAAAAAATTTTTTTTTTTTTTTTTTTTTTTCTTTAAGAAATCGTAAAGGATAATCGAAAAATAATAAAATTTAAAGAAAATTGTTTTATATTTCCATAAAACATACGAGTCGAAGATAATTTTTAAATAAATAAAAAAAAAAAAATATGTTTGTTGAGAACTATAACGAAAGGGAATAAGCGTTTCTTTGTTTCCCTCTGAAAATAACCGAAACACCGTTGAAGGTGGCTAAAATAAATAGTAGAATGTGGATGATTTTATTAAATTGACGTCAATGAAAGAGTCACACTTTTAACTAATTAATTGTATAAATAAAATAATATAGTAGTAATAATATAGAATAGTAGTAATATAGACAGGCCCACATGCAAGTAATTTAATTAGTAATTTTTTAAACGGAAGAAATATTGTTAAACATCACCTAAAAATTAGTTTAATGCTACACCAAAATTCTAAAGAAAAATGA
The DNA here is from genome assembly GCA_015698045.1 of Rhizophagus clarus. Lineage (NCBI taxonomy): Eukaryota > Fungi > Glomeromycota > Glomeromycetes > Glomerales > Glomeraceae > Rhizophagus > Rhizophagus clarus. The sequence continues at coordinate 79,288 of BLAL01000299.1, forward strand.
AACTAATTTTTTTAGGGTATAAATAAAATGAGAATGAAATTATTTATATACAAACTATTATAAAAATGTAATTGAATTAATTGAATAATGTGACTTGACATATGGGTCCTCAAACTTCCAAAGTTGGAAATGTAAAAGAAAACTTGATCACTTTTTTGCTTTTTTTATGTTTAGCAATATAATTTAAAATATTAAATAACCGAGCCTCATTAAAAATACTAGTATTTAGTGTTGTAAGATTTGTCAAAAAAAATGTGGTGAGACCAAAAAGTAGATCGAGAAAGAACAGATCACATGAATCGCAAGTTCGTAACCGGTTAAATTCAGATATTATTATTCCGAAACACTGATTGTGGCGGAAAAAAAAATAATTTTAGAAGTTAATTCAATGTCAATCATATAAGATTTCAATACTTTATTTTAAATGAACAAGTTAGTGATCAGGTCCTACTCGCACGGACTTTTTTTAAATCTAAATTAATATGGATATTTATCCCGTCGTTAAGGCCGGAGGCGTAATAGAAAATTTTTGTACTTATGACACTTATGACGAATTCTTCATTTATAAATCGCGATTAGAACTCCGAACATTGCGTGGCGTAATATATTATTTTTTGCGTCATTACTGCGGCGAATTCGGGAACCTTTGATTATTGTAGTTATATATACAGTATGTAATGATTGTTGTATAATGTATAACATTAGATACATAAAATTCCCACATGGACTTTGTAAAAGTTCTTTTTTTTTTTAAGGTAATTACTAATGAAAATCATTGTACTATCCTGGGATTTGTATAGAAGACAATTTTATTCAGACAAAGGTGCTGCCTCTAAACCGGTTTTTATTTATAAACTTGGCCAACAAAGAAATAAAGAAAATAATGAATTAATTTTTTTTGGGAGAATTATATTTACATATAAAGTATGTCTAAGTCACGTGAATCGGTTATAAATAGATGTTTCAAATGTCAATTGCGTCAATGATATCACAAATTTGAATAATATGAATTATTGAACAATTCCTTGCTCGTTAACTGGTAAATTTTAAAAGTGATAAGGATGACAATATAATGATTGTTAAGGAATGTCGAATGGCGTTAGCTCGATACATTAAAAACCATTTCATATGATAATTTACTAGTGAGGGAATAACTAATTGTTATGGTTTCAAGCAGTCAGCAGTCCTTTTTGCATTATATTACACTATTCTGTGTATTTGATGACTAACTGAAAATTTATTCGCTCCTTGCCGAAAAATTATGAATTGTTATAACGTCAGATAACTTAAGTGTATATATATATATATATATATATATATATTGCATTGTCTCTCATTTCAGATCAAGATTTTTCTTTTCCAGAAAAAAAACTCAGGGGTAAAATAAATAAGCATTTTTTTTTTTTGTTTTTAGCCTCTTGTTTGATAACGGCAGCTTATCCGCAGTAAAAAAAATTCTCTCGAATTATTTGTCGAACTCAACCTCTAAAAATATTAATAATATACAGTATTACAGTTTTTTCAATGATGATCGCATCTATATTCTGTTAAGTCAATGAAACCTTATTTCATTTTTCCGATTTATTATTGGACAAATATAAAAATTTTTTCTGTAAATATTTACGCATATAATATCATTACCGAAATATTCGGAGTAACTTTTTTTTTTGATGGTAGATGAGTAAAGTTCAATAGCGCCCGTTTGTGAGACTTTTATCCGAATTGGGAAGATCGTGGCAAACACATACTGTATCTCGCCTCCTTCGCCATTCAATCACATGTTTCTCTTTAACATGTATGGAGTCAAGAAGTTATCGTAATTGTCATAATACATAAGAAAATTGTTCCGTTTTTCTATTTTTACCGTCTCAATTTGTTATACTCCGTGCATATCCGGTCTAAAAGTAACTCGTTTGTAATTGTTGTAAATTTCCGGCTAATTTAGCAGTTAGCAGTTAGCTGTTAGTGCAATTTTCAATTTAATCTCGTGATTTGTATATATTAAGCCTTATTATTTAATAAGGTTAAAATCTAATTAAATTGAATTATCAATTAGTACTGTAGTAATAAAAACTATTAATTTTCATTTTTTTTATTCTAATAAGTTAATATATAACCTAAAGTTTTAGATAATACTGATATAATTTATAAAAATTTATACCAAGTTTAATATGTAAATATAATTATATTTAATAATCATTTTCCAAAAATTCATGTTTAAAATAGTAAAAATAGTATGGTTTAATGAAAATAGTATGATTTAATGGTTTATAAATATTATATCTCATGTTTCAGATCAAAACTCATGCATCTTAGATTAAGATTGTTACTACTTAAAAATGGTTATTAATCCTACCAGTTCTATTTAATTCTAAACTAACTAGTTCTTAAACTTGTAAAACCAGACTGTAATCTTTCATTTTCTTATAATATAGTAAGACTGGTCTTAACAATTAACCAGTTCTCATATCAATCTTTATATAATAAATAATTTTTATATTAAATAAAGTTATTAATAAAAATCCTTATAAAAATATAAAAACTAATTAATTTTGAAATTATAAATTAATAAAATAATGATAGTAATTTTTTTTCACTTATATACCTATATTTTTTTTAAAAAAAAATACCTTAATTTATTAATTTAAAATATTTAAGATATATATATTTATGCACTTAAAATTCAATAATTTATTTGTAATTATTTTTTTTAAATAAGAAAAAAAAAATTTTTTATTTATAAAAAAAGAAATAAAGTTAAACAATTCTAAAAAACAATAATCTTTAAAAGATTAACAGTTTTATAAAATTCTAAATATTTCTAATATAACTTATATTTAAGTTTTAATAAATTTAACTAATTTTAATTTAAACTTATATTTTAAATTTTAATAAATTAAATCAAATTTGATATTATATTATAATTTTAAGTTTTTACAAATTACAATGAATTTTTATATATTTTTAAGTAAATTTAATACTTTTTATAAATATATTTAAATAATATAATATTATATAACTAATCATTTAATATTATAAAATGATAAATTGATTAATTTTTTAATAATATATGATCAAATATATTAGAACAGTGATATATATTAGCTAATATTTTTTTATTATAGGTACTTATCCCTTCACTTCCAGGTAAGATATCTTGGTCATATGCAATCAATCATAATTGTGTAATCTAAGATTTTTGCTTATTCTCCCACCTCTTAAAATATTAGCTAATATATATCACTATCTTTATAAATTAATAAATTATATTTTATTTATTATTTTGGTATTCAGTAGTTATAAAATATTAAACCAGAATCATTTAAATCCTCTTAATATGATGAATTAAATGATAGTAATTATGAGTTTCTGGATATAATAGATGCTAAAATATTTAGTAATAAAAAGTAAATAAAAAAATCTGATTCTTTAAATTACTTGATATTTATTATATTTAAAAACTTGTGATTACTATATTTAATTCATTATATAAAGAAAATTCAAATGAACTTTAGTTCATCTTTTTATAATAACTAGATATTAAAATAACAAATACAGACATTTCTCTTTACAGCAAATTTTAATATAATAAAGAATATTATATAATGAATTATTAATATAAAACAGATATTAATATATAAAAAATATTTAATTAATTAAATTTTATTAATTATAGACTATATACCATTATAAAAAGTAAAGTTATAAAATAATATATATAAAAATAACTTTTTTTATACCAAATTATTTTCTAATAAATAAAAATCAATAGTCCTATAATTATTTAATAAAAAAATAATTTTTTTTAAATATATAATATATGAAAAGCATAAAATACTTTTATAAAATATATTTAATAAATCATTTTAATAATATCAAAATATTAAATTGTATTATCAATTTTATTAGTTTTGTATTTATATATTAAAGTTAACTTCATTTGCATGATATCTATTTATTATCTATATTTTATCTAATATTTTTATAAAAATAAAAATAAGAAATTTTTTAAAAAAAATAATAACAACATCTCTTTTAGTTCTTTTTTACTTTAATTTTAAAAGTTTGTTTATATTTTTATATAATAACATTATAAAAAAAAAATAAAAATAAAATATTTTTTTTTAAATTAAATATTATTTAGTTTATCTAATAAATTAGATCAATAAGTTATATGACTATAGTTTTATATTAAATAATTTGTTATAATATTAATAAATTTTTTATAACAAAAATTTAATCAGTTTAAATATTTATTTTATTATATTAAAGTATGATTATAAAAATATTTTTTAATTTTATAATATTTATAATGTATATTTTTTTTTTTATTCAAATTAATATATATATTAAATACTAATATACATAAAACTGAAATTGGTTAATTTTGACCTCTAAAATAATTGAAATGGTTAAAATGATTTTAACCTGGATCTCTCCAAAAGTTAAAATAATCAAAATTACATCATAGTTATATGATTTTTATAATAAACAATAATATTAAATTTAAAGTTAATGATTTTTGCATCCAGTAATTCAATTTTTATGATTTTTATATGGTTAGATTCAACTCATTGAGAGGATTTCAATGATATGTGTTGCATATTTGTAGCATCAATGTTAACAAAATTATTCACATTTAAAATTTAGTATTAAATAGTCTTATTACTCTTATAATAATACTAAACAATAATATTAAAATTCAAAGTTAATAATCTTCGTATCTAGTAATCCAATTTTTATAATCTTTATACAGTTGGATTTAACTCATCAAGAAAATTCCAAAAATATGTGTTATATATTTGTAATATTAATATTGATGGAGTTATTCATATTTAAAATTTAGTATTAAATTATAATTATAAAAATCACATGATTATGATGTAATTTTAATTATTTTGACTTTAATTTTGATTTTTGACCTTTTCAAGTCAAAATATTTCAACTTTTGGGTTTTAATTTTGATTTCATATATAATGATATTTGAATCAATATATATATATATTGTATCAAATTAGTTTATACAATTATCTTTATATTTACTATATTTCTATTAAATTAATTTTATTTTATACTTACTATCTTACTACAATGTTATTATAATATTATTATAAAATTTTATTAATTTATTTATTATATAATCATTTTACAATTATTTTATTTATAATACACAGGTCGAATAAAAAAAAATCTCCAAAAATCGGCAGTCTGATTTTTGTCTGATTTTTAGATATATTTGTCTGATTTGTGGTTTTTTGTTGCCAATTTTATGGCGCAAATTGTTCATAAATAGCATTGCCAATTTGTGCTAAAAAATTAGCATTCCTATTTTTAAATAGTGCATGCAAATCAACACTTCTATATATAAATCGGCACTCTGATTTTTAAATAATGCATGCAAATCAGCACTCCAATTTTTAAATAGTGCATGCAAATCAGCACTCCAATTTTTAAATAGTGTATACAAATTCAACCAAATTAGCTAAATTTATTTTATTTATATTTATGAAGTACGACACATACAAAAATTTATTTTTTCTTAAAAAATTTTATTCAAAGTAGTTTAATTTAAAAATTTATATGTTTTATTAGTAATTAAAAAATAAGAATTTATTTTAATAGAAAATTAATCTAAAAAAAAGAAATCTATAATAAAAGTAAAAAAATGAATCAAAGTAAAGAAATGTGTTAAAAAATAAGAATAACAATAAAGAAAAAAAGTGAAATAAAAGAAATAGAGGGAAATAAAAAGAAGTAAAGGAAAACAAAAAAATGAAAAGAATACAAAGGTAAAGAAAATGAAAGGAATGAAGAAGGAAATGTAAGAAAAAGGATAGTATAATATAAAAAAAAACAAAAAGAATAGTAGGAAAACATAAAAAAATGAAAAGAGAAAAGGGAGATATAAAGGAGCGAAAAGAAAGAAGGAGAAAACGTAAAGGAACAAAAAAAAGAGAAAATGCAAAGGAACAAAACGAAAAGAAGGGGAAATATAAAGTAATGAAACAAAAAGGAGAGTGAAACGTAATAGAATGAAAAAAATGGAAGACAAAACGTAAAAAAAGAAAAAATAGAGAAAATATGAAGAAATGAAAGAGAAATGTGAATATACAAAAGAATTGAAGGGAAGATAAAAAGAATGAAGAGAAGCGAAAAGAAACAAAAAGAAACAAAAGAGACAAAATAAACTGAAAGGTGGGTGAAAAGAAAAGAATGAAGGGAGAAGTGAAAATAAACAAAATAAATAGTAGGAAAACATAAAGAAATGAAAAGAAAAGAAAGGGAAATGTAAAGGAATGAAAAGAAAGAAGGGAAAATGTAAAGGAACGAAGGAGAAATGTAAAGGAATGAAGAGGAAAAATAAAGGAATGAAGGGGGAACATAAAGGAATAAAAAGAAAGGAAAAAAATGTAAAAGAACAAAAAAAGAGAAAATGAAATGAAAAGGGAAAGAAATGAAATGAAAAGAAGGGGAAAGCGTAAAGGGTGAAATGAAAAGGAGGGAAAATATAAAAAATAAAATGAAAAAAGGAGGAACATAAGAAGATGAATGAAAAGGAGATGAAATGTAAAGGAATAAAGCAAAAACGAGGGCAAATGTAAAGTGATAAAATGAAAAGGAGGGTTAAACGTAATAGTCAAAAAAAAAATAGAAGAAAAAACGTAAAAAAAAAGAAAAAAAAGAGGAAGAAATGAATAAGAAATGTGAATATACAAAAAGAATTGAAGGGAGATGAAAAGAATGGAAAACAAATGAAAAAAACATAGGGGATAAAAGAAAAATAAAAGAAAAGTTAGTAAATAATGAAATATAATCGATCATAAAAAAAATAAAATGAAATAAAAAGAAATATACTTGTAAAGAAACCCAATTACTAAAAATATTCGATCAGAACCTGCAAAAAAAGATGGATTTGTTAGTAAAAATGTTTTCTAAAAAAAAGAAAAATAAAGTTTCAAAAATTTGAAACTTACATTCATTACATCTATCGTCCAAGAATCAAAGATCAGAAACTACAAAAAAAGATGAAAACGTTAGTAAAACGTTTCTTAAAAAAAAAGGAGAAAAAAGTTTTGAAAATTTTGAAACTTACATTCATTACGTCCATGGCCATCATCCAAAAATCAAAGATCGAAAGCTACAAAAAAAAATGAAAATATTAGTAAATGTTTCTTAAAAAAAAGAAAAAATAAAGTTTTGAAAATTTTGAAACTTACATTAATTACGCCCATCGTCTAAGGAGAGAAAAAAGAGATATTGGTACATTTCTAAAACCATTAATAATAAAACCTATTGTCAATTTGCTTTTCCAAGGTTGCATTCTACAAAAATGGAGAAAAAAAAGAAATATTAAAATGTTTCTTTAACATGAAACTCGCCATTTTTACAATAAAGCTAAAAAATTTTTTTTAAATTAAATAAAAAAAAATTTGTTTTTTAAATTAAATAAAGTTAAAAAAAAATTCGTTTTTTATGTTAAATAAAAAAAAATTTGTTTTTTAGATTTTAATAAAAAAAAATTCATTTTTTTAGATTAAATAAAAAAAATACAGCTTCTTTGGATGACGGTATTTCAGTGGTATGTACCAACTTTTTGTTTGTTTATTTTTTTATTTAAAAAAATATATTCTAACAGTTGCTTTTTTTTATTTGTAAATGAGCAAAAGGAAAAAAATAAAATGTAATAAGCAAAAATAAAAAAAAAATTATTAATAAATCAATAAATAAATGATGTAATTATATAGTCAGCCAATTAAAGAATTAAAGACAATCATTTTTGATTGAAAAATTGGCAGAGTTATATAAAAATTGGCAGAATTATATAAAAATCGGTAGAATTATATAAAAATTGGCAGAATTATATAAAAATCAGCAGAATTACATAAAAATCGGCAATAGCATATTAAAATAAAGCAAATTCATTCGACCTGTGATAAATTTTTATATTATAAATATACAAGGCTTTATAACTCTATAATTAATAAATTAATACATAAAGCAACACTAATTTTCTATAAAAAAACTGGATATGATTTTAATAAGAATTTTATATAAATTTTTTTCTTAGAAATAACATATTACTATAAATTCAAATTAGATTTTATTTTAGTTGTTTATTTCTTTTTTTTGCAGATTAATTTGAAAATCCTTTTTTTTATAAATTAGACAAAAATCTAATGTTTGAAAATTTGAATGATTGCAAATATTATATAAATAGAGTTTTTTTTGTTTTTAGGTTATCTAATTTCAGAAAATTTGGATGAATTCAGAATAATAGGTAAATAAAGAAATGTTGATCTAATTAAGTTAAAAAATGTATTAATGCTTTTTTTTATTTATTTTAAAAAAATAGGTTATTTTTTTAGATTAAATACTTTTAAAGACTTTAATTTCTTAAATTTCTTAAAAAAATATTAATAAAAATAATATTAATATTTTTTTTTTATTTTTGTTTATAATAGTTGGTTTAATAAAGATAAACTATTTATAATATATTTGTATTTTATTTTATTTTTTTATTTATCAATTTAATAAAATAAAATTAAGTTTATATAAATAAAGTCAAGTAAAATTGTAATATAAACAGTAAATTTGATAAGTAATAATATAAATTTTGGGATAAATCAGTGATTAAATTATATAAATTCTGTATAAATTTTATGTAAATTCCATATCTAAACTTTATTTATAGTAATATAGAATTGTGCATTTTTTTGTATTTTTTTAATAACACATTAAATTTTTAAATAATAACTGATTTTAGTAGGTAAATATACCTGTAAAGACTTACAAATGAAGAGATAAGGATTATGATAATATGTATTATTACTATTATTTTATTTATATATTTAAAGCTATTAAAGTTATTTTTTATATTAATTTATTTTGTTACTAATATCATTAAAATTATCTATTTTATTTTTATTATTATTATTTTTCATATTTTCAGAAATTTTTTTAAATTATTTTTTTAATTAAATCTTTTAATCATTTTTATAAAAAATTTTATATTTAGTCTTATTTAAAAAAATAAAAATATGAAATATTAGTAAATATTTTATTTAAATAAACTAATTAAAATAAAATTTACTGATTTCCTATTAAAAATTAAGTAATGTTACAGTTTTTCTAAATATTAGAAGATTTAATAAGAAATTTAAAAAAATTTCTTCTTTGATTTTTTCATATATTTTCTTTTAATTTAAAGATATTATTAATTTAAAATATTTTATATATCTAAAATTTTAGAATTTATAAATAGTATTCTTTAAAATTTATAAAAATAAAATCAAAAAAAAAAAATTTTATGAGTTTAACTTACTATTTTAAGTTTTTTCAATCAATATTTTGGAGAACTTGTAAAAAATTAAGTAAAAAGTTAATGTTTTTAATTAAAAAGAAACCTAAAAAAAAATTTTACTATTAAAATTCATTATAAAAAGATCTAAAATTAAATATTTAACTGAAAAAAAAAATAAATTTAAAAAAAATAACTAAAAAAAAAAATTTTATTAAAATTCTATATTCTAATTTCTCTTTTATTAAATTTTCATATAGTATTTAAAAATCCAACTATTTAAAAAAAAAAAAAAATTAAAATATTAATAAAGATTTTAATAAAAAAAGAAATTTAATAATAAAATTTCTTTAGTTAAAGTTTTCTACTGAAAAATCTAAATTTATAAAAAAAAAATAAAAAATATTAATACATATTTCAATTAAAAATATTAAAAAAATTAAATTTTACAATGGATATTATAAAACTTACTATTTTTAATATTCTATTAATCCAAAAGTTAAAAAACATAAATTATAAAAAAAAAAACATAAATAATTATTTCTAATTAAAATAAAAATATAAATAAAAATAATAATAAACTTGTTATAAATTTGTTTCAATATATATTCTAAAAAGAATATAATTAAAATAATAATAAATATTTTTAGTTAAAATAATCATATTATTTAAATTTTATATTTTGTGAAATTTATTATTTTTTACTAAATTCAAATTTAAGTTTTAATTAACATTTCATATTTTGAATTTAATATATAAAATTTTTCTAAAATAAAAAAAAAATTAACTATTAATAATAATTCATTAAAACAAAATAAATTAAAGAAATAAAACAATAATTTTTAAAAAAAATACTATTAAATTTTTATATATTTAATAACATAAAAATTTATGTTTAACTATACATTTAAATATTTATTTATATATTTAAATATTCTAGTCATTTAAAAAATATAATAAATTAAAATATTAATAAAATGTTTGATAAAAAAAAATAAATTAAAAAAAATCTTTAAATTCTACTAAAATTTTATATATTTAAAATTCTGATTATTTAAAAAAAAATAAAACTGAAATCAATTAGTAAAAGGTTTTATTAAAAAAAATAATTTTAATTTTCTTACAAATTTTAATTCAACTGTTTAAAAAAAAAAAAAAAAATATAAAATATTTTTTTAAAATAAATAAATTTAGAAATAAATTTTCAGATTTTTACTATATTTATTATCCAAAGAACCAGTTTTCTAAAAAATAAAATAGAAATAAAAATATATTAACAAATATTTTATTAAAAATAACTTTTCAATAAAAACTTTTCTTTTTATCAAAATTTGACTAAAGAAATTTAAAAATTTTGTAAAAAAAGAAAATTTTAATTATTAAAATATTTGTAAAATTTTATTAAAAAATTTAAAAAATTGATTAATTTTATTTAATTAAATTGATTAAATTACAGCAGGTATAGTTATATTATATTATATAATATTGTGATTCTAAAATCTGTTAATTTTTATATTATAAGTTATATAGTAATAAAATAAACAATATTTGATAGAATAATGTATAGTAAATAGTATTATAGTAATTATTGTTATACTAAATACTTATGCATTATTTAATATTTGAATATATAATGAATATTACAATAATAAATGTACTGTATTTTATAATATTTTTTTTAATGCATTTATTTATGTTAATTTAATTTATTAATATAAAAGAAAAAAAATTAAAAAATAGAAAAAGAATAAAAAAAAAAAAGGAAAAGATAAAAGAAAGAAAAATAGAAAAAGCAAAAAAGTGAAGGGAAAGAATGAAAAAAAAACTTAAAAAAGATCATCAGGCATTTAAACTATATAATTAATATTTTATATATCATATAATATATGTAATTTTTAAAATAAGATGTTGAATAACTAAATCCAGTATTAGTACATTAGCAGTTTGATCAGGATTGGCCATTAGTCATTTGGCTATTTGGTTGTGACTAAAATAGCCAAAAAAGTTTTGATTATAGCCAAATACTAATACTGATTAAATCAATTAAATATGCTATTTAATATTAATATAATACTAAATTTATAGTATTTAACATCATATTATATATAATTAATTACAATATCTTAACATAATTATCATATGATTTATTAAAAAATAGTATATTGCTATTTGCTTATAATTATATTTTATTATTTATAGTTATATAAGATTTTTATTAAAAAAAATTCTATATCAGATATATTACAAAACCATAATATTTTCAAAAAATAATATTTGTATAATCATTTTATATCATCCTTATGAAAAGTAATTATACTTAAAATATACCTACTTGAATTGTTATTAAAATATACTTATTGTAATACTTTAACCGTACTGTTCTTTCCTGTTGATGTAATATTTCAATTTTACCGCATAGTTCCGAAATTAAACAATCTTTTTTTATTATAGAGTTGCTTAATTCCGGGTTATATATATTTTTTGAATACTGTAAATAGTGAATTAATAGAGAATAGCTGTAATATTGTTATAGTTAATAATAATTTTCACTTATAATATATAATTAAATTATCTATTTTTTTTCGATTTTTAATTTGATTTTAGCAATACAATATATTATTTTATTTACATACATTTATTAATTTTTATTACAGAAATATATGGGTTGTTTATTTTCGGAACTATTATAATTGGAAGGTTGCTTATTTCCAAGGGTTATTTAATTTCGAAACTGTACGGTAATAGTTGGCCATATAATATTGATCATTAAATGATGGCGTGATCTGTTATTATAATAGCATATCAATTATAGAAAATTGTTATGTTACTAATTATAAAATCTGGACGTTCCTGTTTTCTATAAAGAAAATAAGAAACATTTGAACATTTCTTTAAGTAAGATACCACTATTGCAACATTAATGTCTCCAAGTAATGTTATTCTTAATTCTGGACTTTTTATCCCGATTTAAGGTGTTCAGATAGAAGGTATCTACAGTTAAAAAAATGTAAGGAACGTTAGTAATAGTCTTATTAATATTCCTAATTTCCAATCCTAACTTCCAATCCTAGATTGAAAGATATTCGGGCAGATACCTACAGATATATATAAAAAAGACAAAAGGAACGTTAACATGAATTTACTAACATTTATTAAATCCCACTCCCTAATCACCACCTTCTTATGACGGGCTTCGAAGTCCAATATTCAAGTCGTACAGGTAAGATTTACAGAATAAAAAAAAAATCGGAGGAAGCATTAGTAAAATTCACTAATATTTCCTAAATCCGTTTTCTGTGCCTAACTCTAACCTAATCGTGAGATTCTAGTTCCAAAAAATGGGGTTCTTATTCCAATTATATTCGTACCTAGTTTATAACTTTTTTTTTTTTTAAAAAAAAAGGGTTTCTTTAAAAAAAAAAAAAGATTTTCTTTAAACGAATAAACATGTTCGATAAAATTGGTTTATATCTACCGCTAAAAAGTCCGAAGTACAACGTTGGAGTCTTAGAGATAGCACGTGATTTAAAACAAGATCAGTTTTTTATTGTTTTAAAACGTTTTTTTATTTGTTTTAAAACATTGATCGGCATATGCATGTTTAATCAATAAACCAACCTTTTTCGTATTTAAACTTCGTGCACGATTAAATAATGACAGAGTAAAAAAACTTGTGGCTCTCTATCAAAATTTAAGAATTCAAAAGGAAATTAGCGAAGATAGTTGGTTTGAAGGTGATGAAACTAACGAAAGTTAAATAATTTTATTGAAATATAAGAAAGTGCCTAAAAATTAGAAAATATTAGCAAAGAATATTTGAAAATAACGGGAAAAAAGAAAAATTAACATATATTATATAACATGATAATAATGTAAATTTTTATATTATGAAATAAAGGCTAGTAAAGTGTTTAATGTTTTAAAACATGTTTAAAACACCGAAATTGGTTTTAATCATACTCAATAACTATTATATCTCAATATCGTTTAACCGGATGAGTCAGATAAGATTGATTGGTAATACTTCACTGGGTTGACATTTCGAAAGAAAAGAAATTCAATCTGTGTGACAATCGATTTCTTTATAAAACACTTCTAAAAAAAAAAAAAGTTACAGTGTATATCAATCTTCCGGTTTCAAAAAAAAAAAATCTCTTTCTTTTTCGTGACAACCTGTGAACCTATTATTTGCACAAAACATGTCTACTACTCCCTCCACCTCCACCTCCACCTCTCCTGCAACTACAGTCCGTCAAGAACTTAACCGCCTTTTCTCGAATTCTGTGATTAAAGAAAAAGAATTTGGTGACTTGCTAACTTATGTTTCCAATAATCTGATAAAATACCTGATTTAGAAGATTTTCTTAAATACGGCAATAATAAAGTTAAAGCTATATACCTGAAAAATATATTAACCGGTATGTTTTCATACAATTGAAGTATAAATTAATGTGCTTGACTTCGTTCTTTTTTTCGTCTTCTCTGTCATATTCGCAAATAATACCGAATACTTAGTCTTGTGCTTTTCTTTCCTGCTTCTTATCGTCAAACCCGCCCAAAAAACACATTCACGTTATCGTAGAACAACCTAGTGCCACTGGTAAGTGAGTCGTAATAAATTTGGTCACCGCGATTGAACGCGTTTTGGCTAGTCTTGTTTGTGTTGTGTTATAATCTTAATTCGAAGACCTTTTCTTACAGCAAGGACTTTGGCTGGATCCAAGGAGGATTTGTACATTTTTGTTGATGACTCGAATTTATACATTGAAGGAAAGTATGTAGTCGGTGAATATGAAAATATGGGTGCGTTTGACCTTAAAAGAAGATTCTCCGTACGCTATGGGTTTTGAGAAAATGATAGACATGCAAATCGGACATTACATGGATCAGGTTCTTTATAACAAAGTGCCAGCTGTATTGGCACTTGTTGCTGGCGATGCCGATTTCAAGCCCATATTGCAGACCGCAATCCGGTTAGGGTGGATGGTCGAAATATATTTTTAGAACACAGGTACTATGAGCCTTTATCATGATCCACTTATTTATTTTATTATGTTCCTTAAAACTATATTTTGAATTTTTTTGTTATGAATATTATCCGCATGATAGCTGATAAACTTGGTCTATTGTACGTAAAAAATACTCTAGGATTGTCTTCTCAATTATTTGATCCTGAAAATGAGAACAATCCAGTTTTCATATCTTTAAATGAATTTTATAAGACCATTACATACACCCGAGATACTATACTATGGATGCGGACAAATGAAGCTTCTTCAGCTGTCTGGTAAAGGCATTTCTGATTGGAGAATTAACGACATTATGAAGTTTTTTGATGATCTGGGAATTTTTGGTTGGTGGTACCGCGAACGTAACTTAATCTGGTTTTATTTTAAAAATTTGAATGATATGCGAAAAGCTGAGAATTTAATACAAAACAAATATTCTCAGATCAATTTTCAGCGAATTTATTACTAAGAATCCACTGGAATCTTTTCTTTTTCTTTTCTGTACTTTAATACTAAGATAATATTAATAATACAGTTCTATATTATGTATTGGAGTTAAATTAGTATATGCAAGTGCAAGCATAAGTGAATTAGAAAAATAAATAAAACTATAAACTGCACAGCTCTAAATTTATTGCAATTATTTTGACAAATCCATGTGTATAATCTAAATTTTCTGATTGCACCAGATTATTGCGCCTTGTAGAAATGTGTAACCACTGACGACAAATTTCTCCGATCCTGAAGGATATTGGTAAAGTCAGCATGAGCCAATAGACTGACCAATAAAAATATTATATATATGTGGCGATTAAATATATTACTATAAAACATGCGGGGAAAATATTATTATGTCAGTAAATTTATAATGATTCATTTTCTTAGAAATATCATCGAATTTTGCTGACCTAATGAAAAAATATATCATATCTTAAGTCCATATTCACACAATATTTTCTTTTACTTTTTTTTTCTTAATATTTTTAGTTGTGCAAGTCCTCAGAATAGTTGTTTGAGCATACCAAGTCTTGCCTCTGTTCACGCGAAACTGAAGATATTTATTTATGACATCCTAAAAATTAAAATAATTAACAATTCGATTTTGGATCATTAATTTTTTTGTTGGTTGCATCAAAGTAATTATCTTTTTCCGGGCTAAAACAAATACAATGTTCTTATCAGAAATAAGGTTGAAGTGTAAATTACGAGAATAAAAAATTATTATTGTTAGCAGATAGTATATAGTAATAAAATAAAAAGTCATTTTTTAATTAATTGTGTCTACCGATCATTTCCAAAAATGGATTTAGCGAAAAGAAATATTTTTGTCAAAAACCGCCTAAGTAAACTTGCAAAAATTACGTCTATTTCATATAATAACTTTTAAAGTTTATATAAATTAAAAAAAAAAAATTTCTTTTTATGATTTTTTTTTTGCATTACGTCATAAAAAAACACATGAGGACTAAAAAAGCGTATTAGATCATTTATTGTAATCTAACGTAAATATGCACAGTGTCTTCGGTCAACATTGGTTGTTGAAACCATTCTAACTCTTTTTTGAATGTTTTTTGTTTCATCATCAGTAAATTTTCCAAACGTTATTTTGACAGTAATATTGAATATTTCATGCCTAATAGCTTCCAATGTTGTGTGCTAATTTTGCGTACCGACCTTATAGAATCTCGGACATTGTTGCAACTCCGCATATATTAAATTAATTGTGAGTTTCATCGTCATGCGCATTTACCATTCTGTGCCAAGTATCCTTTAATCGGAATGATTATCCCTTTAACATGAGTGTTTTAATTTTGAATGTTCATAGTAATTAGGATATGGATCTAACAGAGTTAGAATTTTCCCCTTCGGACTTACAATTGGCGGTCGAATAAGTTTCCAATATCAGAGTTTTGCTCCCTTTTTATAATTACATTAATCTTTCCTCATTCAGGTGTTTGACTTCGTGCTTTTTTTTAAAAAAAAGATTTCTTTCGGTTTAAGAAGATGAGAATCACAAGACACATTTAATAATAAATTTATCTTTAATCTTTGATGATAATATCAGTTTCGGGAATTCTTATCGGATTTCTGAAAAAACAGATGAGTTATATCTCATATGTTGTACAATTTTTACCCGTGCAGTATTACATTATTTAAATAGATCCGAAATTTCCATATTTGTAACTATGATTTAGCCCACAAAAAAAAATAAAATAAAATTTCAGATTTCTATATATTTTTCCATTTTTGATTGTGACACAATAACAATCGTACTTCCTTTTTTTTTTTAAGGATAAAATCCGTTTGGGAAGATTCATTTTCACATGAAATAGGATTTGTAATTTTTGACAGTCTAATTTCTTCGATTTTTTATCAACTGACCTGATTCAAAAAAAAAGAAAAAAAATAATAACAACCTCAATAATATCGAAATAATCTCACTATCAGCAAAACACTTTAAATTGAGCAAAATAAATAAATTCATTACACTTATCTTCGCTATTGTCCTACTTCTCCAGCTACTTCTGTTCCTCAATGCTCAGCTTGTGAATGTTGCTAATTATCACACAATCTAGTCCTTTTTTTTTTCCTCAATATGATGTTGCATCATTAAGGCCTTACTTAATATCATTTTTAATCATTTAATTCTTTATAATTCACAATCTTTTCAATCATTTGATTCATAATTCATGATATTTTAGTCATTATTTAACAAATACTGTACATATTAAATGTACAATTATTTGTATAATGACAATAAAAAGAAATATTAACCAATTATTTGTGTCTTTGACGTTTGTTCTCATTATATTCACAAGATTTACTTTAAAAATAAAGTTATGATTAAAAATAATTAATTTACAGATGCGCCATGTTATATAACACAATTTTATATAACATAAATAACATGTTACTTATATTATATAACACGTTATTTATATTATATAACATGTTTTATAATTGCTATATGGCCCATCTCTAGTTGTGAATTTACGCACTTCGTTACATATTATTTAAGGATCAGGTTCTTGTTCTCATTCTGTTTAACAATTATAATCGGCTGAAAATGGAAGGATGAAATTCAATTCAAAAATAGTAAGCAGGGGCTAAGGAACTTCTAAGATATGGTGTAACTTGTTGATCGAAAAATAAAAAAAAAAAATTTCTATATATAATTTGCCAAGATAAATAATGAATGTTGAAAATAAATATATTATGGTAAATGAATGGTTGAGATTAACAATACTAATTTTACGGATAAATAAATATTATAATTGTTAGTATAATTGTATTATGAAACGAAGTTCAAAAAAATTGGTAATATGATAGAAAAAAATGCAGCAGATCTTATAATTGTTTTAACATGTGACTTGGTGTAATAATAACGTATGATTTTAATTAGTTAAATTAAATGATCATCATGCCATTATAATTTTCTAAAAGTATAAAAATCTCAATTTCTGAATTTGTTTTAACGAAAATTTTTTTTTTTTTTTTTTTTAACCGGTCAAAGAAAAAAAAAAAATATTAACAATAAATATTCACATAATAAAAATGAAGTTAACACGACAAGCCCGTATGATCATACTGCTTATACTTGATATTTTTTTTTTTATATCAGAAATTGTTTTTGGTTATTGGATTAATTCTTTAGCGTTAATAGCTGACTCATTTCATATGTTAAATGATATATTTAGTTTGGTGATTGCTTTATATGCTTTAAAGGTACAAGAATCATTAATTTTTTTCATAAAATGATAAAAAAATTTTTTTTTTTTTTTTTTTTTTTTTGATTAATAAGTCCTTTGTTCATTACGATCAGCTTGCTTCTAAGACAACTTTTTCATCAAAATATTCATACGGTTGGCAACGAGCGGAAATTTTAGGTGCTCTTGTTAATGGTGTATTTTTAGTAGCTTTATGTCTTAGTATTTTCCTTCAAGCAATTGAAAGATTTATTGATCCACCAGGTTAGTAATTTTTATTTTTAAAATATCTACAAATATTTTATAACTTTTTATAATTGTAAAACTTTATTAATTTTAGAAATTAAAAGTCCAAAAATTATGTTGGGTGTCGGTTGTGCAGGATTATTTTCAAATATAATTGGATTATTATTATTTCATGGTAATACGGAATTTTTTAAAGTTCATGTGAAATTTTATTATTTCATATCATATGTTGAATTCTTATTTTTATAGAACACAGTCATGAACATAGTCATGGTCACACTCATGATCATGGTAAGAAATCTGCTGATGTTATTAATGCCGATGACAGTATTGTGCCAATAGATGAAATACTTGTACATCCTGCTGCGTCACGTCGATCTATAGTCAAAGCTGCACAGGAATCACGAGAATCACGGGAATTTTCAGAAAATATAAATAATGATACAATTCATTCAAATTCATCAAATAATGAAAACATTTCTATTAAAGAAGAATCATCTCAATGTGATACAGATAACAAACAAAAAATTCCTGAAATTAAAAATGATCACGATCATAAATCTCGTGAAAAAAAACATAAAAATCTCAATATGTATGGAGTTTTCATCCACGTGTTGGGTGATGCTCTAGGTAATATTGGTGTCATTTGCTCCGGTTTATTTATATATTTAACGAATTTCTCGTGGAGATTTTATGCGGATCCTCTTATTAGGTAATAATAATATATATATTATAATCTTTATTTTAACAATAATATCTGATATATTTCATTTTGTTGTACAGTTTAATACTTACAATTATTATACTCACGTCCGCTATTCCTTTAGGTAATTATTTTATACCCAATTTTTATTTATTATATATGCTAATATAACCATTGTTTTATTTTATAGTAAAGAGCGCATCATATATTCTCTTACAAAAGGTTCCTTCAGGAATACCGATTGACGATGTGCGATTAAAAATTAAAGAGGTTTGTTGTAAGAATTACTTTGAAGTTTTTAAGATGTTTAATGATTTAATTGTTTAAATCCGCTATTTTCTCATCTTACCTGAAGTTATGTGGAGTATTATCCGTTCATGAACTACATATTTGGCAACTTTCTGATACGAAGCGAATATGTTCAGTACATATTTTACTTGCGCCATCAGCTAATTATATGGAGATAGCCGCCGATATAAGAAAAGTACTTCATGCTTATGGAGTTCATTCAGTAACAATACAACCAGAATATGTAAAGATTGGATTAAATAGAAATGATGGTGGCGAAGTAATTATGGTGGTTGAAAATTCAGCGAAAGGAGTAGTAGAACTTGTCGCCAATGACGTAGTAAGTAATTTTAAACTATTGGATTTTTTTTTAAAAAAAATTTTAACTTTATACATATTTATTTGAAAATTTATAGGATAATCACGAAACTGCTTGCTTGCTTCGTTGTAACTTGGATTCTTCTTGTACTCCGAATTTATGTTGTCCGTCTCCAGTACCAACAACTACAAATTAATTTTGATAAATCAGTTTAATTATAACAAATACTAATAGCATCATGGCACACGTGACAATTCTACAGTCATACAGATTTAGTTACACTAGCACCAGATTTTTTTATGAAAAAAAAAAAATTTTTTTTTTTTTCAATTAAATGTACTCTTATTTTCTTTTATAAACGTACGTGTATACCTAATGTCAGCATTGTTTACAGAAGAATTGCAACGGATAATAAACTCGTTTATTATTGTAATAATATTATTTGCAACTGCTTATGTAATAACATCAATTGTATTTCCCTCAGAAAAAAAAATAACGAAATTTGAAAGATTTGTATTTATATGGTTAATATGGGACGCATCAATTCATTTAATTTTAGAAGGTTCATTTGTAATATTAAGTTTAATTAGTACTGTAGAAGAAAGTAATGGAATTCTGGCTGAACTATGTATGCTATTAATAATACTATCCTTTTCATAAAATATATAAAATAAATAAATTATAATTTTTTTTTTTAATAAAAAAAAAAAAAAAAAAAAATAGGGAAAGAATATGGTAAAGCGGATTCAAGATGGTTATATTCGGATCCAACAATACTTTCAGTAGAAATTCCGACATTTATATTTTGTGGACCATTAACATTATATGTAATATATTTAATTATAATAAATCATTCTACAAGACATTATTGGCAAATGATTTTATGTACATGTGAAATATATGGATGTTGGATAACTTTTTGTCCTGAATGGTTAACAGGAAATAAAGGACTTGATACGGAAAATTTAATATATTTTTGGATTTACCTTTTGGTAAGTTGTTTGTTTATATATTTTTTGGTATCAAATAATCATACTCATTTTTTTTTTTTTTCTTAATTAAAGTTTTTTAATGGAATTTGGGTAATTGTACCGATGATACTTATGTATCAATCCTGGAAAGTTATAACAGAAAATGATAAATTGGTAAAAGAATTTAAATTAAAGGAACTAAAAGTTGATTAAAAATATATACGCAATTAAAGGTTTTTTTTTTTTTTAATGAATTCATTCTGATATAATAATTATACGTTAATTATTTACAACAAATATAAATAAATATATATATACAGTATGTACATATATATTTCTTCTTTTATTCTCATTTCAAAGTTGGTTTCATTCACAAAAAAATACGAAATAAAAAACTTCGATATTATTAATCTAATATTATTAAAATTATTATACAAATTTTACAGTGAATATTTTTTTTTTTTTTTTTTTGGTATATGCGTGATTTTTTTCAATCTTAACAATTTGTAAACTAACACTTAAGAGATTGAAGAATTATCACCATTATTATGAAAATAAGGATCAGGTATGCTCTCATTAAAAGAAATAAAAGAATGACAATGACTGTTATTAAAAGTAGATGATTCAATATTAGAAGGAGGAGGAGTAACACTTAATAAGGATTCACGAAGGCTCCTATTAAAAATTTTTCGTGATTCCGAATTAAAAGATAAAATAGGAGGAGGAGTTGTAATAATACTTTGATCAGAAAATATGAATGGTACTAGAAAATCAATATCAATTATATCATCTTCACACCATTCATATTCTCCATTTTCATTTTCTTTTAAATCATCATCTTCCACTTCAATGATATTATCATTATCGTTATTGTCTTCAGTATTTCCAGTAATATTTGAACTATTCCTATCAACTAAAGTTAAATCAGTATTGGCACGAGTAGGCGAACTTGGTATACTAGGTAAATCATCTTCAACTATTATACTCATCATTTCTATATTATTGTTGTTGTTATTAGAGTAAGATGAATAACTTGATATTGAAGAACTTAATGAAGGATTTAAACGATGACTTTTCTTTGTTGAAGAATAAGATTTTGTTGGAAATGTTATAGAATTATTGGAACTACTTCTACTATGTCGTGTTATATTACTATTATTTCCATTATCAGAAGAAGAATGTTTTTTTTGTTTTGAAAATATTTCATTTTTTAAAAAAGTGAGAGTTTTAGCAACTCCACCTAAATTAGTTAATACGATAAATAATATATATACCCATGATTGATTTACGTCAAATAAAAAACATAGGCAATATATTATAAAAGGTGTGTATTGCATTAATTGTAAAAATATGTAAGAAGCCATTTTACGTGTTGCTCTTGTTATATTTGAAGCGATTTTTAATTGATCAAATGTAGGTACATTTGAATTTGTTCGATATTGACTTAAAGCATTCATGAAGAAACTAGGTGGTCTCAATTCTAATCCATCCGAAGGATTTTGTAATGTGTAAGAAGAGGATCTGGATGATGTCATTGATGTAGTTGAAAATTTACGAGTAGATAATCTTGAAATATCCCGTGAACTAACACCACTCCTTTTTCGAATGGATTTAAATACAGGTGAAGTGAGCATAGTTTCTACTCCATGAATTCTTTTTATTACTTTTAAATAACAAAATGTAGTTATTATTATTACTATATATGCAAATACTATCAAAGTTATCATTGAAATTCTACTACCATTTTTACGATCTATTCTGTTCATAAAACACCTAAAAAAGAAGTGTTATAATTTATTAATTTCAAAAAAAAAAAAAAAAAAAAGATTTAGAGAAATTAAGACATACCAATAATTGTCTTGTCCATATCCATTAGTCACAATCGTTAATATACTAATTAATAAACTAGGTACTACTATGATTACTCCTAATACCCAATCGTAATTTCCTAAACTTGCAACTCGTCTTTTACATACACGTAAATAAGTAACCACCGCGATAACTACCATTAACATCATATTCATTGTAATGAACGTTGATATACTAAATCCAATTCCTTCACATAATCCACCAGAATTTAATAATTTATCATTTTGCATAGGATAAAATAAATTTGGTATCGTTATAAGTGCGATTAATAGGTCCATTATTGACATATAAAGTGGAAATCTTTGTGAAGGTGATAATCTTCCTGGTTTACGTTTTTTCCATCTATTAAAAGTTATTATGATTATTATACAACATCCAACTATATTTGCGAATGACGTTACTATTCCTCCTACAAAAAATATTCCACTTCCTATCGGATCTTTTGATTGTATGCTACCTTTATTTTCTTCTTCGGACCTGCCGGTATCATTATTATTTGATATTATCATACCATTACTATGCTTTATTAAAAATATTATTATCCCTAGTAATAATTTTATTATTGAACGCGTCATTCCTATTATTATTCTTTCTTTTAATAAAAAGTATAAAATTGTTCGAAATTGAGTTTTAATATTTTATTTGTTCATTAATTCATAAAATTTAAATAAGATTAAATAAAGATTCTACTGAAATTTTTAATAAAATAAATAAAAATAGCAAAATTTTATCTTTGCTCGCGACTCGAAAAAAATGTATATATTTATTTATATATTAATTATTAACTGTTAATGATTAAAAATTTGATTATAGAAAGTTAAAAAAAAAAAGAAAGTTTTTTTTTTTTTAAAAAAAAAAGAAAAGTTCGTGGGTAGTAAAAAAAAATTAAAATTAAATTTTTTTGAACGCTTGGTTTCGGTATTATTTAAATAAATTTTAATAAAGTTATACATAAACAATGGTTAATGATTTATGATTTTCAAATTAATATTATCGTTATTAGAATATATAAAAATTTTTACGGGGTATTTATTACTTGTAATAGGTAAATAATTACTCGGCTTTGACAACAATAATATGATACGTATATAAATGGATTGTTTATTAATAATCTACAATCAAAAAATTTTTCCATCCATTTCGGAAAAATACACAATTGCAACGATTTTTTTTTTTTTTTTTTAAAAAAAAAAAAAGAATTACTCTTTTTTCTTCTTCTTTCAAAAGGTTTTTACAAACACGGGGAATTAATTCTTTCTTTTTTTGTTAAAGGAAATTAATAAAAAAAAGAAATTTTTCTTTTTTCCCGCCATAATAACTGTGTATCAATTAATAAGCTGACCAATGATTTTAATTATGAGCCGATTGAAATTGGTAATAAAACCAATTTTCTTAATAAGTATTACAGAGAGAATAAAAATTATTTCTGTGAAAATTTTTCTCATATAAATTTAAATTTAATTAGCGGATTAATTTACTATTTTTCTCTTATTTAAATCGTTCGCGAGATAAACAAAAAAACATCACTGTTACTTTTGAGACCCTTAATGGTTAAATTTTAACTTTATAAACCTCCGAATATTTGTTATTTTATTTACAATTTTTTATATTTAAAAAAAAACCAACAAAAAAAAAAAGATAATAAAGAATAACTTTTTTTTTTTTAATATTGTGTCATGTAACTTTTTTTTTTTTTTACAATGTTAAACATTGAAACAAAATTATTCGTTTTGAGTTTTTTAGGTTTGGATCTTCAAAAAAACTTATCGAAATTATATATAAATGGAGTTTCTCCCCGTCGTTTAGAATTTTTGTTATCTGTTGTGATTCTTTTTAATGTTTTCGACTGCTTGCTTCATTGTTTGTATCGCTTAATTCATGTTTGGAATACATTATGATTATTTATTAATTATTACAGTCCGATTATTTATATGTCAAAAAAAAAAGACCAAAATGAAAAGCATAAAAATGAACTTTATTTTGAAATAATAAACCAATTAACGGTTAAATGACGAATATGATCGTTCAAAAAAAAGGGGGAAAGGAAAAGGGGAATTTCCTATAAGGAATTCTGTTAAATGTTGTGTTTTAGTAAAAGGAAATTAAAGATAAAAAAATATATATCTGATATATTTTTATAATTTATAATGATAAGAAAAAAAAAAAAAAAAAAACTTTAATATTCTAGAAAAACATTCCGTTTTTCTTTTTATGTTTGACAAATATAACTTCGCATTTGAAATAAAATACAAATTTCTAATCATTGTTACATGTTATTTCAAAGCTCCCGATTTTGTATAATTGATCGAAATAAGTCGCGTACTTCATTTTTCTTCCAATTTAAAAATTGTAGTACATTATTTTTACTTAGGTTATTTTGAGAGCAACTTAAAGCTACGAAAATATCTCCATCATTTATTCTTTGTTGAATGAAACATTAATCTATCAATTAATTCATATTTTAAAGTGAGAATTGTTAGGTAGATAAATGAGGTTATTAATCCAGCTGCATCAGAATCAAGTCGATGACAAATTCGACTTCGGATATATTTTCTCTGTCAAGTTATATTACTGCTTAAAATTAACTTTATCATTAATAACGTCAAAATTCATTTAAAAAAGTGTAAAAATTTATAAGAACAAAATCTTTAAAATTTTATTTAATAAATAATAAATATAACAAATTCATTTGATGATAAATAAAATAAAAAATAAACAAAAAGCTACAAGATAAAGACTAAATATTTTTTTTTTTTTTTTTAAAAAAAAAAACTAAACTATATTTGATATCTAATAAATAAATTATCAAAAAGATCGATGATTGATTTTTAAATTCTAATGAATATACTAATATAATATTATAGATTAACAACAGTCTCCACCTGGTTTGTAATATTCGTCCATCAAAAATTTAGTGGCTCTTTTAGCTCGATTTAAGACATCATCTTTATTGCCATGAGTAACATTGTTATCAAATAATCTATTAACTTCTTCTTCAGTATATTTGAGTGCCAATTTAGTGGCTTCAGATACATCTTCTAAGGTCTTATTTTGAGCGCTATCAAGTTTGACTTTACATTTTGCTCTGGCAGCTGCTCCTACTACAATCAATTCGGAGTTGAGATAAGAATCTTTTTGAGTTAAAGCACGACCATCAGATCCATAATTAACAGATTGAGAAGGTTTATTTAAAACCTCTTTGACAATGTTAGTATTTTTGTTATTGAGAAATTCGCAACCCTGTTGAATCAAATATTGTTCACAAGCTGAATATAATTCTTTCTCCAAATCGGAATTGTGAACTTGTTCACTGATCCAGGTACTTGCTCGATCACAAGATGTACGCCATTCAGATTCATAATCAATCAAAACTATTTTGAGATAGGTAACAACAAATGCGGATATCCAAAGGCTTTTATCAAGACGTCTCAAACGTAGACTACCAACGTAAGTTTTAAGAGTATCGACAGCTTCTTCGGGAGAAGCAATCTTGAGTTGATCGGAAATTATTTTGTGAAGAGTGAAAGATCCATTGTTGTGTTGAGACTTGCATAAAGAACGAGCATGATCAACTTTAGCATCAGATTTGAGTCCATTATATATGGCAGTTTTCGTTTCATCATCTACATCAAGCGTAGTAACTGAAACATCTATGGTTTGAGAATTATAAGCCTCCACGGCTCTTTCAATCAGATACTGGTCGCAAGCAGAGTTCAATTCTTCTAACTCGTTACCGCTAAGTTGTTTACTGGTTACCAACTTATCTGCTTTTTCACAAACGTTACGCCATTCATTTTCGTAATCAATTAAGACACATTTGAAATATGTAATAGTAAATAAAGTTTGCCAAATTGATTTGATTGATTCATCACACTGCTTCAGATTTTTGATTCCAACATAACGAGTAATTCCTTTAATAAATTCGTCAATTGATGAAATTTTAAGATGTTCACGAATTGATGGATGTAAGATGAAAGAACCATCACTATTTTGAGATTTGCAAATTAACCGAGCGTCTTCAATGGTGGGACTTGATTGAAGATATTCAAGCACAGTTGTACGAGTTTCTTTAGAAACTTCAAGTTTGACCTTTTCTATTTCTTCTACAATTACATGTTCAATTTCTTTGGTGCCTTCTTCAATCACGTATTGTTCACATGCGTTAAATAATTCTTTTTCTAATTCTTTGTTGTTGTTAAGTTGTTGGCTCAACCAAGAACTAGCACGTTCACATACAGTTTGAGTTTCACCTTGGTATTCAATAAGAACATATCTTAAAATATAAATTGTGAGCGCAGTTTCAAAGACCGAGTCTTTATATGTTCTTAAATGCTGGTTATTAATGTAGCTTTTCACATTCGTAATTGACCTATTAGTGTTGATAACTTTAAGTTGGTTTTTGATTGAATCATGGAGAGTAATTGAGCCATCATTATTTTGAGATGAGCATATTGAATGAACATCGTCAGCGCTGTATTTTCCTTTCAAAATAGAGATAACTGTTTGCTTCGTTTCTTCATCAACTACAATTTTTCTGACTTGAAGGGTTCTTTCTTCTTTTTGCTTAACTAGTTTACGTGTCACACGATCTACAACATATTTGTTCGAAGTTTCCAAAAGTTCTTGCATTAACTTATCATCTCCTCCGAGCTGGGATCGAACATATTCTTCAGCTTTGTTGTATTTGTCTTTCCAATCATTTTCGTGTTGACTAGCTGTATTTTTCAAATATTGCCTAAGATAAACGTAAAAAAAATTTAGAATAAAGGAAAAATATAAGATAAAAAAAAAATCATATAAAATAATATGCTTACATTGATATAACAGTATGCCAAACCGAGGGACCGATATTTTTGAGTTTTTCATTTCTGGTATAAGTTATTACGGAGGTAACTAGAGATTCAGGAGAAGTAGAATTGAGCTTATTGGTGATTTCTTCATTAACTTCAAAGGAACCGTCAGTTTTTTGTGTTGAAACAATGGTTTCAGTAATTTCAGGAGTAATTTGTATTTCTTTTAAAGCTTCTTTCTTAGATTCCTCTGTCACCTTTTCCGAACTTTTGTCAATTACTACTTTGCTTGATGCTTTTATGATGTCTTCCTCAAGTTGAGCATCTCCAATTTGAGATCTAAGATATTCCCTGGCTTGTTTATATTTTTGTGATAACTTGCTTGGAAGGTTATCTGTGTCCGTCGTAACTGTACGTAAATATGCGATCATAAGTGCTGTTTTAAAGATAGAATCGGATTTTTCAGGTTTAATTTTATCGCTATCAACATATAATTTAATTTTCTTGACTAAATCCTCAGAGGAAGTATTAAGTTCTTTGTTGATTGTTGTGCTTATTTCAAAGGATCCATCCTCTTTCTGAGATGATAAAGCATCGTCGACAGTTTCTTCGGAGGTTGATGCTCGTATAGCAAGAACAGCAGCTTTCTTTTTATCTTTGATAACTTTTTGAGTCGATTGTTTTACAACATATTTGCTAGAAGCATCTATTAATTCATCCACATCTTTAGAATTTCCAATTTCTTTAGTTAGATATTGATGAGCTTTCTCATATTTTTCTTTCCATTCACCTTCATGCTGATCCGCTAAATTTTTGAGGTATGCAACGTTCACGGCCGTAGTAATCCAGGTAGGTTTTGCGTCTTTGAGTTTTTCACTTGTGATATATTGTTTAACAGTAGTCAATACTTTTTCTTTCGAAGGTGCATCTAGTTGTTCACAAACGGTTTCGCCAACCTCAATAGAACCATCATCATTTTGTTCCGATACTACATACTGGATAACTTCTTTGGTCGTAGAGGATGACTTAACAGTATCAAGAGCATCGACTTTTTCATGACTATGATCATCATCATCAACTTTTCCTTCAAAGGTGATTGCGTCTTCAATATCTTTACCTAATTTTACAAAGCTAGTAGCAATATTATCAAATAATCCTTGTTTCGTTTTAGGTTGCTCAGTTTCAGGTTTAGCAGGAGTAGGTTGTTCTTTTTTAGGTTGAACTACTCCGGTATGTTCACTATGTTGATCTTTTTTAGGATGTGTTGCAGGGCTTGCAGGGCTTGCAGTACTAGGTTTTACTGGAGATTTTGTTGTACTACTGGTAGGAACTACAGGAACGGATTCAATTTTCTTTACTGTAGTTTGCTTTGTAGTATCACTACCCCAGGTGGGTAAGGTGGGTATCCACTTGAGCAAAGGTGATGATTCTTTTTTCTTATTGGAAACTCTCTCAACTACTATTTTCTCACAAGATTCTAAGATATCTTTTTCTAATTTTTCGTCGTTGATTTGAGTATGTAACCAAGCGAGGGCTTTTTCATTTTGATTTGTCAATTTTGGTTTATGTTTACCTAACACTTTGTTGGAGTAAGCTATTGTTATGAATGTGTTCCATACTTTGGTGTCCAATTTTTTGACACGTTCATCAGGAATACGAACGGAAGATGAAATATTTTCGGTTGTAATTTCTCCAAGTTTTTCGGTGATTTTGTCAGATATTTTTTCGTATGAACCTTCATTGTTTTGAACTTCAATGACTTCTGTAATCTCTTCTTCAGTTACGGTTTCTTGAATTTCTTTGACAACAGATTGATCCGCTTTTTCTTTGATTATTTTTTTCGTTGCATGTTCAACAACAACTGTATCGGTTTTTTCCAATAATTCATTAATCTTTTCATCACTTCCTAATTCAGTTTTTAGATATTTCTCTGCCTTTTCAACTTTTTCTTTTAATTCTGGTGAAGCGTCAGTAGATGATGTTTTTCTGAGGAAGGATAAAGTAATAGCGGTATTTATTATGTTTTTACTTTCAGGTAATTTAACACCTTTATCACCGAAATAAGATTTAACAGATGATAATAATGATTCGTTTGACTCAACATCGAGTTCCTTAGAAACGGTATCGGTAAGTTCTAATGATCCATCGTCCTTTTGGCTTGATACAATTTCTTTAGCTTTTTCGGTTGTGGTAGAGGTTTTAACAGTAGATACGGCATCTTCCTTTTCTTTCTTAACACTTTCTTCAACAATAATCTTATCCGATGTAGTTAATAACTCCTCTACTAATTTTTCATCTTTGAGTTCCTTAACAAGATATTTCTTGGCCTTCTCAGTTTGTTCATTATGTTGATCCGGAGATTGTGAGGTAATAGTTAAGTAACGGAGTGATAGGGCTGTTTCCCATATTTCTTTGGGGACCGATTTTAATTTTTCGCTAACATTATATGTTTGAATTGATGAATGTATGTTATCAGTAGAGACGTTAATTTGATCGGAAACGATTTTGTCTAATTTAATAGAACCGTTGGCTTGTTGGTTATCAACGATCTTCTTGGATGTTTCAGGAGTGGTTTTTGATTTAAGATTGATAAGTGTAGAGGATACAGTATCGGCAGCATGTTGTGTTGTTTGAGATATGGTGTCAGTAATATATCCGGTTGTGGATCTAGCTGTATCAGTGATGTATCCAGTTGTATCGCTAATATATCCGGTTGTGCTTTTAGCTGTATCGCCAATATATTTACCCCAACCAGATCCCCAAGTAGACAAAGAAGCCCATGAAGATTCTTTTTTCTTATTAGAAGCTTTTTCGGCTACTATTTTCTCACAGGATTCTAAGATTTCTTTTTCTAATTTTTCGTCATTAATTTGAGTATGTAACCAAGCGAGGGCTTTTTCATTTTGCTTTGTCAATTTGGGTTTATGTTTACCTAATACTTTGTTGGAGTAAGCTATTGTTATAAATGTGTTCCATACTTTAGTATCAAATTTTTTGACACGTTCATCAGGAATACGAATGGAGGATGAAATATTTTCGGTTGTGATTACTCCAAGTTTTTCGGTGATCTTGTCAGATATTTTTTCATATGAACCTTCGTCATTTTGAATTTCAATAACTTTTGTGACCTCTTCTTCAGTTACGGTTTCTTGAATTTCTTCGACAACCGATTGTTCTGCTTTTTCTTTGATTACTTTTTTTGTTGCATGTTCAACAACAACTGTATCGGTTTTTTCTAATAATTCATTAATCTTTTCATCACTTCCTAATTCAGTCTTTAGATATTTCTCTGCCTTTTCAACTTTTTCTTTTAGTTCTGGTGAAGTGTCAGTAGATGATGTTTTTCTGAGGAAGGATAAGGTTAGAGCGGTGTCCAATAGTTTTTTATTGTCAGGTAATTTATTACCGAGATAAGTTTTAACAGATGATACTAATGACTCGTTTGATTCAACATCGAGTTCCTTAGAAATGGTGTCGGTGAGTTCTAAAGATCCATCATCCTTTTGGCTTGATACAATTTCTTCAGCTTTTTCGGTTGTGGTAGAGTTTTTGACGGTAGAAATGGCATCTTCTTTTTCTTTTTTGACACTTTGTTCGACAATAATCTTCTCCGATGTATTTAATATCTCCTCTACTAATTTTTCATCTTTGAGTTCTTCGATAAGATATTTCTTGGCTTTTTCAGTTTGTTCCTTATGTTGATCCGGAGATTGTGAGGTAATAGTTAAGTAGCGGAGTGATAGGGCTGTTTCCCATATATTTTGAGGGACTGATTTTAATTTTTGACTAACATTATATGTTTGAATTGATGAATGTATGTTGTCAGAGGAGATGTTAATTTGATCGGAAACGGTTTTGTCTAATTTAATAGAACCATCAGCTTTTTGGTTATCAACGATCTTCTTGGATGTTTCAGGAGTGGTTTTTGATTTAAGATTGATAAGTGTAGAGGATACAGTGTCGGCTGCATGTTGTGTTGTTTGAGATATGGTATCAGTAATATATCCGGTTGTGGATCTAGCTGTATCAGTGATATATCCAGTTGTATCGCTAATATATCCGGTTGTGCTTTTAGCTGTATCGCCAATATATTTACCCCAACCAGATCCCCAAGTAGACAAAGAAGCCCATGAAGATTCTTTTTTCTTATTAGAAGCTTTTTCGGCTACTATTTTCTCACAGGATTCTAAGATTTCTTTTTCTAATTTTTCATCATTGACTTGAGTATGTAACCAAGCGAGGGCTTTCTCATTTTGATTTGTCAATTTGGGTTTATGTTTACCTAATACTTTGTTGGAGTAAGCAATTGTTATAAATGTGTTCCATACTTTGGTATCAAATTTTTTGACACGTTCATCAGGAATACGAACGGAAGATGAAATATTTTCGGTTGTGATTACTCCAAGTTTTTCGGTGATCTTGTCAGATATTTTTTCATATGAACCTTCGTCATTTTGAATTTCAATGACTTCTGTGATCTCTTCTTCAGTTACGGTTTCTTGAATTTCTTCGACAACCGATTGTTCTGCTTTTTCTTTGATTACTTTTTTTGTTGCATGTTCGACGACAACTGTATCGGTTTTTTCCAATAATTCATTAATTTTATCATCACTTCCTAATTCAGTCTTTAGATATTTCTCTGCCTTTTCAACTTTTTCTTTTAGTTCTGGTGAAGTGTCAGTAGATGATGTTTTTCTGAGGAAGGATAAGGTTAGAGCGGTATCTAGTAATTTTTTATTGTCGGGTAATTTATTACCGAAATAAGTTTTAACGGATGATACTAATGATTCTTTTGATTCAACATCGAGTTCTTTAGAAACAGTATCTGTAAGTTCTAAAGATCCATCATCCTTTTGGCTGCCTGTTAATATTTCTTTTGCTTTTTCGGTTGTGGTAGAGGTTTTAACAGTAGATACGGCATCTTCCTTTTCTTTTTTGACACTTTGTTCGACAATAATCTTTTCCGATGTAGTTAATATCTCCTCTACTAATTTTTCATCTTTGAGTTCTTCGATAAGATATTTCTTGGCTTTTTCAGTTTGTTCCTTATGTTGATCCGGAGATTGTGAGGTAATAGTTAAGTAGCGAAGTGATAGGGCTGTTTCCCATATATTTTGAGGGACTGATTTTAATTTTTGACTAACATTATATGTTTGAATTGATGAATGTATGTTGTCGGAGGAGATGTTAATTTGATCGAAAACGGTTTTGTCTAATTTAATAGAACCATCAGCCTTTTGGTTATCAACGATCTTCTTGGATGTTTCAGGAGTGGTTTTTGATTTAAGATTAATAAGTGTAGAGGATACAGTATCGGCTGCATGTTGTGTTGTCTGAGATATGGTATCAGTAATATATCCGGTTGTGGATCTAGCTGTATCAGTGATGTATCCAGTTGTATCGCTAATATATCCGGTTGTACTTTTAGCTGTATCGCCAATATATTTACCCCAACCAGATCCCCAAGTAGACAAAGAAGCCCATGAAGATTCTTTTTTCTTATTAGAAGCTTTTTCGGCTACTATTTTCTCACAGGATTCTAAGATTTCTTTTTCTAATTTTTCGTCATTGACTTGAGTATGTAACCAAGCGAGGGCTTTTTCATTTTGATTTGTCAATTTTGGTTTATGTTTACCTAATACTTTGTTGGAGTAAGCTATTGTTATAAATGTATTCCATATTTTGGTATCAAATTTTTTGACACGTTCATCAGGAATACGAACGGAGGATGAAATATTTTCGGTTGTGATTACTCCAAGTTTTTCGGTGATTTTGTCAGATATTTTTTCATATGAACCTTCGTCATTTTGAATTTCAATGACTTCTGTGATCTCTTCTTCAGTTACGGTTTCTTGAATTTCTTCGACAACCGATTGTTCTGCTTTTTCTTTGATTACTTTTTTTGTTGCATGTTCGACGACAACTGTATCGGTTTTTTCTAATAATTCATTAATTTTATCATCACTTCCTAATTCAGTTTTTAGATATTTCTCCGCCTTTTCAACTTTTTCCTTTAGTTCTGGTGAAGTGTCAGTAGATGATGTTTTTCTGAGGAAGGATAAGGTAAGAGCGGTATCTAATAGTTTTTTATTGTCGGGTAATTTATTACCGAAATAAGTTTTAACGGATGATACTAATGATTCTTTTGATTCAACATCAAGTTCTTTAGAAACAGTATCTGTAAGTTCTAAAGATCCATCATCCTTTTGGCTTCCTGTTAGTATTTCTTTTGCTTTTTCGGTTGTGGTAGAGGTTTTAACAGTAGATACAGCATCTTCCTTTTCTTTCTTGACACTTTGTTCGACAATAATCTTTTCCGATGTATTTAATATCTCCTCTACTAATTTTTCATCTTTGAGTTCTTTGATAAGATATTTCTTGGCTTTTTCAGTTTGTTCATTATGTTGATCCGGAGATTGTGAGGTAATAGTTAAGTAGCGGAGTGATAGGGCTGTTTCCCATATATTTTGAGGGACTGATTTTAATTTTTGACTAACATTATATGTTTGAATTGATGAATGTATGTTGTCGGAGGAGATGTTAATTTGATCGGAAACGGTTTTGTCTAATTTAATAGAACCATCAGCCTTTTGGTTATCAACGATCTTCTTGGATGTTTCAGGAGTGGTTTTTGATTTAAGATTAATAAGTGTAGAGGATACAGTATCGGCTGCATGTTGTGTTGTCTGAGATATGGTATCAGTAATATATCCGGTTGTGGATCTAGCTGTATCAGTGATGTATCCAGTTGTATCGCTAATATATCCGGTTGTACTTTTAGTTGTATCGCCAATATATTTACCCCAACCAGATCCCCAAGTAGACAAAGAAGCCCATGAAGATTCTTTTTTCTTATTAGAAGCTTTTTCGGCTACTATTTTCTCACAGGATTCTAAGATTTCTTTTTCTAATTTTTCGTCATTGATTTGAGTATGTAACCAAGCGAGGGCTTTTTCATTTTGATTTGTCAATTTTGGTTTATGTTTACCTAATACTTTGTTGGAGTAAGCTATTGTTATAAATGTATTCCATATTTTGGTATCAAATTTTTTGACACGTTCATCAGGAATACGAACGGAGGATGAAATATTTTCGGTTGTGATTACTCCAAGTTTTTCGGTAATTTTGTCAGATATTTTTTCATATGAACCTTCGTCATTTTGAATTTCAATGACTTCTGTGATCTCTTCTTCAGTTACGGTTTCTTGAATTTCATCTACGACTGATTGTTCTGCTTTTTCTTTAATTACTTTTTTTGTTGCATGTTCAACGACAACTGTATCTGTTTTTTCCAATAATTCATTAATTTTATCATCACTTCCTAATTCAGTTTTTAGATATTTCTCCGCCTTTTCAACTTTTTCTTTTAGTTCTGGTGAAGTGTCAGTAGATGATGTTTTTCTGAGGAAGGATAAGGTTAGAGCGGTATCTAGTAATTTTTTATTGTCGGGTAATTTATTACCGAAATAAGTTTTAACAGATGATACTAATGATTCTTTCGATTCAACATCGAGTTCCTTAGAAACAGTATCAGTAAGTTCTAAAGATCCATCATCCTTTTGGCTACCTGTTAATATTTCTTTTGCTTTTTCGGTTGTGGTAGAGGTCTTAACAGTAGATACGGCATCTTCCTTTTCTTTTTTGACACTTTGTTCAACAATAATCTTTTCCGATGTAGTTAATATCTCCTCTACTAATTTTTCATCTTTGAGTTCTTCGATAAGATATTTCTTGGCTTTTTCAGTTTGTTCCTTATGTTGATCCGGAGATTGTGAGGTAATAGTTAAGTAGCGGATTGATAGGGCTGTTTCCCATATATTTTGAGGTACCGATTTTAATTTTTGACTAATATTATATGTTTGAATTGATGATTGTAGGTTGTCGGAGGAGATGTTAATTTGATCGGAAACGGTTTTGTCTAATTTAATAGAACCATCAGCTTTTTGGTTATCAACGATCTTCTTGGATGTTTCAGGAGTGGTTTTTGATTTAAGATTGATAAGTGTAGAGGATACAGTATCGGCTGCATGATGTGTTGTTTGAGATACGGTATCGGTAATATATCCGGTTGTGGATCTAGCTGTATCAGTGATGTATCCAGTTGTATCGCTAATATATCCAGTTGTGCTTTTAGCTGTATCGTCAATATATTTACCCCAACCGGATCCCCAAGTAGACAAAGAAGACCATGAAGATTCTTTTTTCTTACTAGAAGCTTTTTCGGCTACTATTTTCTCACAGGATTCTAAGATTTCTTTTTCTAATTTTTCGTCATTGATTTGAGTATGTAACCAAGCGAGGGCTTTTTCATTTTGCTTCGTCAATTTGGGTTTATGTTTTCCTAATACTTTGTTGGAGTAAGCTATTGTTATAAATGTATTCCATACTTTGGTATCAAATTTTTTGACACGTTCATCAGGAATACGAACGGCGGATGAAAGGGTTTCGGTTGTAATTACTCCAAGTTTTTCGGTAATTTTGTCAGATATTTTTTCATATGAACCTTCGTCATTTTGAATTTCAATGACTTCTGTGATCTCTTCTTCAGTTACGGTTTCTTGAATTTCATCTACGACTGATTGTTCTGCTTTTTCTTTAATTACTTTTTTTGTTGCATGTTCAACAACAACTGTATCGGTTTTTTCCAATAATTCATTAATTTTATCATCACTTCCTAATTCAGTCTTTAGATATTTCTCCGCCTTTTCAACTTTTTCTTTTAGTTCTGGTGAAGTGTCAGTAGATGATGTTTTTCTGAGGAAGGATAATGTTAGAGCGGTATCTAGTAATTTTTTATTGTCGGGTAATTTATTACCGAAATAAGTTTTAACGGATGATACTAATGATTCTTTTGATTCAACATCAAGTTCTTTAGAAACAGTATCTGTAAGTTCTAAAGATCCATCATCCTTTTGGCTGCCTGTTAATATTTCTTTTGCTTTTTCGGTTGTGGTAGAGGTTTTAACAGTAGATACGGCATCTTCCTTTTCTTTCTTGACACTTTGTTCGACAATAATCTTTTCCGATGTATTTAATATCTCCTCTACTAATTTTTCATCTTTGAGTTCTTCGATAAGATATTTCTTGGCTTTTTCAGTTTGTTCCTTATGTTGATCCGGAGATTGTGAGGTAATAGTTAAGTAGCGGAGTGATAGGGCTGTTTCCCATATATTTTGAGGGACTGATTTTAATTTTTGACTCACATTATATGTTTGAATTGATGAATGTATGTTGTCAGGGGCGATGTTAATTTGATCGGAAACGGTTTTGTCTAATTTAATAGAACCATCAGCCTTTTGGTTATCAACGATCTTCTTGGATGTTTCAGGAGTGGTTTTTGATTTAAGATTGATAAGTGTAGAGGATACAGTATCGGCAGCATGTTGTGTTGTTTGAGATATGGTATCAGTAATATATCCGGTTGTGGATCTAGCTGTATCAGTGATATATCCAGTTGTATCGCTAATATATCCGGTTGTGCTTTTAGCTGTATCGCCAATATATTTACCCCAACCGGATCCCCAAGTAGACAAAGAAGACCATGAAGATTCTTTTTTCTTACTAGAAGCTTTTTCGGCTACTATTTTCTCACAGGATTCTAAGATTTCTTTTTCTAATTTTTCGTCATTGATTTGAGTATGTAACCAAGAGAGGGCTTTTTCATTTTGCTTTGTCAATTTGGGTTTATGTTTTCCTAATACTTTGTTGGAGTAAGCTATTGTTATAAATGTATTCCATACTTTGGTATCAAATTTTTTGACACGTTCATCAGGAATACGAACGGAAGATGAAAGGTTTTCGGTTGTAATTACTCCAAGTTTTTCGGTAATTTTGTCAGATATTTTTTCATATGAACCTTCGTTATTTTGAATTTCAATGACTTCTGTAATCTCTTCTTCAGTTATGGTTTCTTGAATTTCTTCGACAACCGATTGTTCTGCTTTTTCTTTGATTACTTTTTTTGTTGCATGTTCGACGACAACTGTATCGGTTTTTTCTAATAATTCATTAATTTTATCATCACTTCCTAATTCAGTCTTTAGATATTTCTCCGCCTTTTCAACTTTTTCTTTTAGTTCTGGTGAAGTGTCAGTAGATGATGTTTTTCTGAGGAAGGATAAGGTTAGAGCGGTATCTAATAGTTTTTTATTGTCGGGCAATTTATTACCGAAATAAGTTTTAACGGATGATACTAATGATTCTTTTGATTCAACATCAAGTTCTTTAGAAACAGTATCTGTAAGTTCTAAAGATCCATCATCCTTTTGGCTTCCTGTTAATATTTCTTTTGCTTTTTCGGTTGTGGTAGAGGTCTTAACAGTAGATACAGCATCTTCCTTTTCTTTCTTGACACTTTGTTCGACAATAATCTTTTCCGATGTAGTCAATATCTCCTCTACTAATTTTTCATCTTTGAGTTCTTCGATAAGATATTTCTTAGCTTTTTCAGTTTGTTCCTTATGTTGATCCGGAGATTGTGAGGTAATAGTTAAGTAGCGGATTGATAGGGCTGTTTCCCATATATTTTGAGGTACCGATTTTAATTTTTGACTAACATTATATGTTTGAATTGATGATAGTAGGTTGTCAGAGGAGATGTTAATTTGATCGGAAACGGTTTTGTCTAATTTAATAGAACCATCAGCCTTTTGGTTATCAACGATCTTCTTGGATGTTTCAGGAGTGGTTTTTGATTTAAGATTGATAAGTGTAGAGGATACAGTATCGGCTGCATGTTGTGTTGTTTGAGATATGGTATCAGTAATATATCCGGTTGTGGATCTAGCTGTATCAGTGATATATCCAGTTGTATCGCTAATATATCCGGTTGTGCTTTTAGCTGTATCGCCAATATATTTACCCCAACCGGATCCCCAAGTAGACAAAGAAGACCATGAAGATTCTTTTTTCTTACTAGAAGCTTTTTCGGCTACAATCTTCTCACAGGATTCTAAGATTTCTTTTTCTAATTTTTCGTCATTGATTTGAGTATGTAACCAAGAGAGGGCTTTTTCATTTTGCTTTGTCAATTTGGGTTTATGTTTTCCTAATACTTTGTTGGAGTAAGCTATTGTTATAAATGTATTCCATACTTTGGTATCAAATTTTTTGACACGTTCATCAGGAATACGAACGGAAGATGAAAGGTTTTCGGTTGTAATTACTCCAAGTTTTTCGGTAATTTTGTCAGATATTTTTTCATATGAACCTTCGTCATTTTGAATTTCAATGACTTCTGTAATCTCTTCTTCAGTTACGGTTTCTTGAATTTCTTCGACAACCGATTGTTCTGCTTTTTCTTTGATTACTTTTTTTGTTGCATGTTCGACGACAACTGTATCGGTTTTTTCTAATAATTCATTAATTTTATCATCACTTCCTAATTCAGTCTTTAGATATTTCTCCGCCTTTTCAACTTTTTCTTTTAGTTCTGGTGAAGTGTCAGTAGATGATGTCTTTCTGAGGAAGGATAATGTTAGAGCGGTATCCAATAATTTTTTGTCGGGTACTCTAACGAAATAGGATTTAACAGATGATATCAATGAATCATTAGACTCAACATCGAGCTCCTTAGTAACAGTATCTGAAAGTTCTAGAGATCCGTCATTTTTTTGGGTTGATACTATTTCTATTGCTTTTTCGGTTGTGGTAGAGTTTTCGACGGTAGAAATGGCATCTTCCTTTTCTTTTTTGACACTTTGTTTGATAATAATCTTTTCCGACGTAGTTAATAACTCTTCTACTAATTTTTCATCTTTGAGTTCTTCGATAAGATATTTCTTTGCTTTTTCAGTTTGTTCCTTATGTTGATCCGGAGATTTAGAGGTAATAGTTAAGTAGCGGAGTGACAGGGCTGTTTCCCATGCTTGTTTTGGGATCGATTTTAATTTTTGACTAACTTCATATGTTTGAATTGTTGATTGTATGTTGTCGGAAGAGACATTAATGTGATCGGATACGGTTTTATCTAGTTTGAAAGAACCATCTTCGTTTTGTGTCGAAATGATCTTTTGAGCGGTTTCAGGAGTAGTCTTTGATTGAAGGTTAATAATGCCGTGATATATTGTATCAGCACTTTCTGATACATCTGATACTATATCTCTAGCATAATCGGTTGTGGATGAGACTGCGCTTGAAATATACGAACCAAGTCTGCCAAATCCCCAACCTCCTGTCTTTTGTTCTCTCTTCTGTTCTCTCTTCTGTTCAGTATCTGCTTTAACTCTTTTTTCAGAGACTGTTTTAATAACATATTTTTCACACGATTCTAATATTTCTTTTTCTAATTTTTCATCATTGATTTGAGTATGTAACCAAGCGAGGGCTTTTTCATTTTGAGTTGTCACTTTTGATGATTGTTTTCCTAACACTTTGTTGCA
The DNA here is from genome assembly GCA_015698045.1 of Rhizophagus clarus. Classification (NCBI taxonomy): domain Eukaryota; kingdom Fungi; phylum Glomeromycota; class Glomeromycetes; order Glomerales; family Glomeraceae; genus Rhizophagus; species Rhizophagus clarus. Next base: position 118,868 of record BLAL01000299.1, read on the forward strand.
GTAAGCAATTGTTATGAATGTATTCCATACTTTGGTATCAAGTTTTTTGACACGTTCATCGGTAATATGGACAGATGATGAAATGTCTTCGGTGGTAATTTCTCCAAGTTTTTCAGTAATTTTGTCGGATATTTTTTCGTATGAACCTTCATTATTTTGAGTTTCAATGGCTTCTGTGACCTCTTTTTCAGTTATAGTTTCCTGAATTTTTTCGACAACCACTTGATCTGCTTTCTCTTTAGCTACTTTTTTGGTTACTTGTTCAACAACGACTGTATCGGTCGTTTCTAATAATTCTTTAGTTTCTTCTTCGCTTCCTAATTGAGTTTTTAGATAATTTTCCGCCTTTTCAACTTTTTCTTTTAACTCTGGTGAAGTATCAGTTGATGATGTCTTTCTAAGGAAAGATAAAGTTACAGCAGTATCTAGTAATTGCTTGTTCTTTAGTATATCCAATTTTTTAGTGTCCACTTTTTTAGTGACAAAATAAGGTTTAATGTAAGATAACAATGAATCAGTTGACTTGACGTTAAGTTCTTTAGAAACGGTATCAGTAAGTTGTAGAGAACCATCATCATTTTGACGTGATGCTATTTCTTTTGCTTTTTCTGTTGTAGTGGATTCCTTAATAGTGGCAACAGTGTCTTTCTTTTCCTTTTCGACGGTTTTTTCTACAATAATCTTTTCTGACGTAGCTAATACCTCTTCTACTAATTCCTCATCTTTAAGTTCTTCAATAAGATATTTTTTGGCTTTTTCAGTTTGTTCTTTATGTTGATCTTGATCTCGAGAAGCGATGGTTAAGTAACGGAGCGATATGGCCGTTTCCCATACAGTTTTGGAGACCGATTTTAATTTGTCACTAACGCCATAAGTCTGAATTGATGTTTGTAGGTTATCAGAAGAGATATTAATTTTATCGGAAATGGTCTTGTCTAATTTGAAAGAACCGTTTACGTTTTGAGTTGTAGCGATCTTTTTAACTATTTCGGGACTGGTCTTTGATTTAAGAGTGATCAATGCTGCAGTTTTCTCGGTCTTCTTTTCTTGCTTAGCTTGTTTACGAACATTATTTGTGGAAGTTTCAAGAACAAATGTTTGTGATGATTGCAAAATTTCTTTTTCTAAATCCTCATCTTTAATTGCTTCTTTGATATATTTTTTAGCCTTTTCAATCTTATCTTTCCATTGGCTATCTTGAGCAGACGATGTAGTTTGTAGGTAAGCTAAAGTAATAACAGTATAATATAATTTTTTATCATCAATCTTTTTCAATTTTTCACTTGACACATAATTTTTCATTGTTGTGACAAGAGTTTCTGAAGAGACACCAAGATCCTTGCAAATTTCGTCGCTCAATTCAAAAGATCCATCTACTTGTTGAGTTGAAACTACAGCCTTGATTGTTTTTTCAGTAGTCTTAGATTGGACGACTGCTAAAGCTTTTTGTTTTTCGACTTCAGTTTGTTTATGTACAACTTTATCAACTACAATTTTATTTGTCACTTTCAATATCTCCTCTTCAGCTTTTTCATCGCCAAGTTGAGTTTTGAGATAGTTTCTTGCTTTTTCATATTTATCTTTCCACGCTCCTCCAAGCTCATCGGAGTTAATTTTTAAATAATTTAAATTTATCGCAGTATTCCAAACTGAAAGCGGTGCCTTTTTTAATTTTTCGTTTTTAGTTAAAGTATTAACAGTTACCTTCAAATTTTCGTTGTTAATATTTAAATCTTTGCGAGTAGCATCACTTAAATCAATCGATCCATCACTCTTTTGATTAGAGACAATGGATTGAACTTTATCAGTAGAACCAATCTTTCGAATTTCAGAAAGTGCTACACGTTTTTCAGCTTTCTTCTTCTTTTCGATGACTTTCTTTGTTGACTTATCAACAATTAATTTCGTGCAAGTTCTTATAATTTCTTCTTCAATAGCTTCATCATTAATTTGTTTTTTAAGATATTCTCTAGCTTTTTTGTATTGTTCAGACCATGTTGACTCATTAGTAGATGCGTGGACTTTCAAGTAAGAAATAGTAATTGCAGTTGTAATGGCATTACTATACTTATCGTTTTTAACATAATTCTTTAAAGTTTCATTCGTGGTATAAGTCAACACAGAATTGGTAAGGGTTTCTTTGGAAGAAATGTCAATTTGTTTTTTGATGACATCATTAAGCTCGAATGATCCGTCTGTTCGTTGTGCTGATTTTACGACTTCTATGGTTTTGACATCAGTCTTTGACTGAATAGCAGACAATGCAGCTCGCTTCTCTTCTTTCTTTTTTTCTTTTATAACCTTATTATTGACTTTTTCCACAACTACTGTTTTAGTTGTTTTTAAGATCTCTTCTTCCAATTCAGCATCATTAACTTTTTCTTTGAGATACTTTCTGGCACGGTCATATTGTTCTCTCCAAGTTGATTCGTGAGATGATGCATTATTTTGTAGATAAACAACTAAACAAAAAGAAAAAAAGAATAAATGAAATGTGTGAATGAGAGTATTTAAACCAAATAAATGTAATAAAAATTATAGAAGTTTCCTTACGTGTAATTGCGGTTGTCCAAATTGAACTATCTTTGATCGTCTTGACACGTTCATTCGTTGTAACGGCATGACAAGTATTTAACAAAGTATCTGATGATGTGACATCTAATCGTTTGCTTATTTGTTTATTCAATTCGAATGAACCATCTGGTTTTTGTTCCGAGACAATTTCCTTTGTAGTTTCTACAGTATTTTCTGATTGAGCAGCAGTTAAGGCTATTCGTTTTTCCTTTAATTGTTTCTTTCGAGTTACTACCGTAGCGTTCTTATGTACAATATATTTCTTACAAACGTTTAAGAGTTCTTCTTCCAATTTTTTGTCTTTTGTTTCTTTACGAATATACTCTATAGCTTTATCATATTTATCACGCCATTTTTGCTCTTGAGAAGAAGCAGCATTTTGCAAATAGCAAATTGTTAGGGCTGATTCAACTAATTTAGTATCTTTGGAGTTGATGACTTTCTTGAGTTTTTCGCTAACCCCAAATGTTTCAATTGATGAAACAGCAGATTCAGAAGAAGTAATATCAAGTTGTTTCTTAAGGTCCGTACTCAATTCAAATGAACCATCTGGTTTCTGTTTTGATACAACCTCAATTACAGTTAAAGGTGAAGTCTTCTTGTTGAGATAAGCCAAAGTTTCTCTCTTTTCCTTTTTAGCTTGCTTATGAATAACGTTTGTAGTAGATTTTTGAATTACTAATTCTTTACATACTTTCAATATTTCTGCTTCTAATTTTTCATCCTTGACTTTGTCTTTTATGAATTTTCTAGCCCTTTCATGATGAGGTTTCCAAGTTGATTCGTGAGCAGTACAATAGTTTTCAAGATAAGTTAATGAAATTGCCGTCTTCCAGACTTCCTCATCCGTTACTTTTTTCAAACTTTCAGTGGTAGTATAATTTTCAACAGTCTTAAGGACAGAATCAGATGGGATACCACAATTTTTAGTAATTTCTTCACTGATTTCAATGGAACCTTCGGGTTTTTGTTTTGAACATATGGCCTTTGTTGTTTCGACTGTAGTTTTTGACTGAAGACGTAATAAAGCTACGCGTCTCTTTTTGACTATAACCTTTTGTGTAGCTTTTTCAGCACATAGCTTGTAAGAAGCTTCCCATAATTCTTTTTCTAATTTTTCATTTTTGATTTGACTTTTGATATATTTTCTTGCGGTATCATATTGAACTCTCCAATGTTTTTCATGATGAGGAGCTGCAAGTTCAAGGTAATGAAGCTGAATTGCAGTATGCCAAACTGAGGGATTGGCTTTAATAGTTTGTTTAAGTTCTTCGGTTTCAGCATACGACTCACAAGTAGAAGCAAAATTATCAGAAGAAATATTAAGTTTCTTTGAAATTGTTGGATTCCATTCAAAATGATCCGATTTATATGAAGACAAAATAGATTGAGTCTTTTCAAGGGTAGTTGAAGATTGGATTGTAGCAAAAGCAGAACGTTGTTGTTTACGAATAACCTTCTTTGTTGCTCTTTCTACTACTATTTTTTTGCTTGTGGTCAAAATTTCTTCTGCTTTTTCTGCACCTACTTCTTTAATAAGATATTTTCTTGCTTTTTCGTTTTGTACCTTCCAATGAGATTCATGTTGATTAGCAAAGGTTTCTAAATAAGTGATCGTCAAAACGGTTGAAAGGACATCAGGTTTTAAGTTTCTAATGGTCTCATTGGTAGTACTAGTACGAATTGTTTCAGTTAAAGTTTCTTCTGAAAGTTCGAGTTTCTTTGAAACTACATCACTCAATTTATAGCATCCTTCTCCTTGTTGATAAGAAATGATTGATTTAGTCTTTTCGACTGTGGTAGATGTTTGAACGTCAACAATAGCTTTACGTTGGTTTTCGCTAATGACATGTTTTTCAGTTTCTTTAATTTTGACTTCACGTTGTCCTTCATCAACAGCCTTTCCTTTTCCTGGTACTGTTGTACCTTCAGCGACAGATGGAGCGGCTGGAACAGCTTTATTCGCATAATAATAAATGCAAATTAATCTTCAAGTCAAGAAGATAAATACGAAAATTATTATAAATTAAATATTTACGAACCTGGGAATTCTTTAGAGTCTCTTTCAATCGTTTCATCATCTACATTATAAGTAATAATGACATATGATCTTGCACTTTGAAGTAATTCGCGCTCAACTTCTTCGTCTTTAATTTGTTGTTTTAACCATTTACATGAATTTTCATAAGATGATGACCATTCAGAATGATATTGTGAGTTTACTAAACGAAGATAATAAATTGATATAGCTGTAGTTATAGTTTCTGTGTCAAGTTTTGAAGTAAGCTTAGAATCAAAGTGCTTCTGAATAGAAGTTTTAAAGGATTCGGTATTCTGAAACGATAATTGCCTAGCGGAATCATCGTTCAAGGTGAATTTCCCTTCTTTGGTGTGATGAGTAATGTATTTCTTGACTGTTTCAGCAGTGATGGTTGGTTTTACCATAAGTGATGGTTTCCTTGCAACTTTGGCTAAAAACAATAAAATGAATTGTTATAACACTTATTCTTGCGAAATAACTTTAAATATATATATATAAATAATTAAATACAAACCAGCAGTTATCGCTTCATCATCTTGAGCCTTTTGAATTATTTCATTCTTTTTACTCAAGGTTGTAGCAAATTTCTTATCATCTTCAACTGCTGCTTGATCAACTTGATATCGTTTGTATATAAATTCTCTAGCACATTCTAAAACTTCGTTTTCCAATTTCGAATCATTACATTGATCTCTTAAATATTCGGAAGTTTTTTCAAAAGTTTTAATCCACTCGTTGCGATAATCTAATGATACATAACGTAGGTACCAAATTATACAAGCACTAGCCCATAAATGTTCAACTTTTTTAACGTTTTCACTCTTAAAGTAAATTTGAAGTTCTTTTTTAAGGTCTTCAATGTTTTCGAATCCAAGTAATTCAGCAGTCTTTTCATTAAGAGGAATACAACCATCTTGATTTTGATAAGCATGAATACGACGAATAATACGAATGGTAACCAATTTACGTGTAATGATGACTCGTTTTTTGACTAATAAAAATTTTTGAAATTATTCGAATCATATTAATATAAAACAATAGAAATTAAAACTAAGATTAATGAAGGAATAGAAATTTTACCTGAAATCAAAACAGTTTTTTGTTCTTCTTCAAATTCTTTAATATTGAATCTTTCAATAATATATTTTTCGCAAATTTCATATAATTTATCTTCGAGTTCAATATTATCAATTTCTGAACTTAACCATTCTTCACTATTTGCCGAAACTTTTTTCCACTCTTCACGATATTTCCAGCATAAAACTTTCAAATATGTGATTATTAATGCAGTACTAAGAGCAGATTCGCTTAAATTTTGCAATTCAGGGGTAAGTAGTTTTAAGAAGTCACTCTTTAATTCATCTTGAGTTTTAAAATTAAAGAAATGAGATACATCGTCGGAAAACTCAAAGTAACCTCTAGTATTTCTCCAACTAAGAATAATATAAATATGTTCAATAGTGAGAGTTTCTTTTTTAAAGACGAAACTTTCTTTCCAGTTATATGTAGTAGAAACGAATTGGACTTCCATATCTAATTCCCCACTAGATTTCTTTCCAACAACAAGAGGGAAGAATTCTCTTACAGGTTCACTAGTATCATAGGAACCATCTTCAGATTTCTTAACAATTTTGGCGGTCTCAAAAACATAGGTGCCAAGAGGTCTATCAGCTACGAATAAATTTTCATCCATAATCTCGAAGGTAATTCTTTCTCCAGTACCATGAATTGAAACATAATGTACTTCTTCCCATTTTGGTTCAGTTGTTTCAGAAATAGTACGAGATCGAACTATTTCTTGACCAGAACCATCAAGAAGTTTAATATAAGGATCTGGTTTTGAAGAAGTAAACCATGAATTTGACTTTGGAAGATTTCGGGCACCCTTGATTTTAATTTTGAGAAGCCCAATGACTTGATCTGTTACAATGGCTTCATTTTCATTCTTTATTTCATCTTCTTCGATTCTCCTCTTTATATCTGAAGGAATATCATTTGGGTTAATAGCCAAAGTAGATTCGAAAGATTCATCTTCTTTCAATGTCTCATCATCAACGTCGAATCTTTTTTTGACAAAACTTTTTGCAGCTTCAAGAAGTTCTTCTTCAGTTTGTTTATCTTTTACCTGTTCAGTAATCCACTTTGATGTAGTTTGATATTTATCAACCCATTCCCCTCTGAAATCGACCAACACGTATCTTGTAAACCAAATCATTATAGCCGAACTATATAAGTTGACATCAAGTTTTGAAACTTTTGAATAAGATGAGAAATGAGTCTCCAAACTCTTCTTTGCTTCTTCAGCTGAACTGAATCCAAGAGTTTCGGCCAAGTGATTGTCAAGTTCATAACATCCTGATTCTTTTTGATAGCTCAAGAAACGACGTACAAGACGGATGGTGACGGTACGGCGAGTAATAATAATTTTCTTTGATTGAACTATAAAATTATTTTCAATCAATAAAAGATATTCTTTAAAAAAGAAATTTTTTTAAAAGTGATTATGAACATACCAATAATACCGAGACTCTTTTTTTGTTCTTCACTTTCCCATTCAGTGATTTTGAAGCGTTCAATGACAAATCTGTTGGCAAGAGTATATAATCGTTCTTCAGTTTCAATGTCCGTAACGATTTCACTCAAGTATGTTTCAGCTTTTGTATAAGTTGTCATCCATTCATGTCGATGTTCCCATAAAAGAGTTTTAAGGAATGCTAGAAAGGAATAAGAAAACAAAAAAAATTTAATATATGGGAAAAAAAAATTCTGCAAAAGTTACGCATTAATATGAAAGAGAGATAATGGTTTACCTGTAATTAATGCGGTCGCCCAAGTATCGACATGGAGAGCTTTTACTCTATCATCATTTTCTTTTTCTATATGAGCGGTGAATGATTTTATTAACTCCTCCTTGGTATTAAAATTAAATAATTTTGCTAATTTGTCATTTAATTCAAAACCACCATCTGGACGTTGATAAGTTATCAAAATATATAAATAACTGATGGTGATTGTAGTTTTAGAGATGATAGTAGTAGTATAATCTTGTTCGGAATAGGAATGGAAGTCAGCAATAAAATGAAGTTTTCCTTTATTAGGTCTTAATTCGACGGTACTATCTAGTTTTTTGCCTGTAACGGCACCACTGCTTAAAACCTTGATAAAGTCTTTAAGATCAAGGACATAAGATCCCAAAGTTACATGCTTAAAGAAAGCATTATAATCATAAATTTGTAACTTGATTTTATCATTAAGATCATAAATTGGAATATAAAAAACTTGGTTCCACTCGGGATTAATGTTATTGTATATGACACGAGTTTCACCATATACCTCGCCGCTGGATAAACCAATAATTTTTAAATATGGATCAGAGGCACCACCACCGAACCAAGAGTCGGCTTTCATGAGATTTTTGGCATTGACAATATGAATTCGCGCGACACCATGAAGTTTTTTAACTAATTTGATAAAGGTAAATTTTATTAATATCTCCAAACATTAAATAATAATTTAATTAAAATAAAATTATATTTCTTACCAGAAATCCCTCTACTAACGATTCCACCTTTTTTAATGAAATCAATCTTATCAGCAATATGTGCAATAAATTGTAGATCTAATTGGGTGACATCTTCTTTAACACTATATCGTTCTCTAACAAATGATTCAATGATTGGAAAGGCTTCTTGTTCAATTTTTTCTTTTCCTTTAAATTGCACCCATAACCATTTGTAAGCCCTTAAATAAGATTCTTCCCATTCGTTTTTATGATCTACTCCAACGAGACGGAAGTAATACAATACGAGTATAGTAACCCACACTTGGGTTTCATAATTTGTAATTTTGGCATTTTTAGATTGAGAGTTAATATGTCGAGTAAGTGCTGTACGAAGTTGCCCTGAACTATTAAATGAAAGTAATTTCGCAAGTTCATCAGTGGCTTGGTATGCACCAGTGCTAGTTTGATGTCTAATTATACGAGTAACATCTGCAGCCTTAATATGTTCTCGGGTAATAATTTGTTTATCTTATAATTTAAGAGAAATAGGTAAATATAATTGTACATATAAAATTTTCACAAGTATAATAAGTAAATGTGAATTATTTACCATCAACAACTTTAATTTCAAATCTTTCACGTATAGCTTTTCTTCCACTAGCGATTACAATTTCTTCAATTTCTAAATCACCACCTAATTCTTTGGTGATATATCGTTCTGAACGTTCGTAAATACCGCCCCATTCACTTCTGTGCTCTTTCAATAAATATCTCAAAAACCATAATACCTAATAAATTAAATAACAATAATAAATATATAATAAATAATGTGATCGAAAATAATACATAAACATAGTGAACAAAACTTACCATACTAGTGGTCCAGATTGTCTTGTTAGTGTTGTTTACAACTCTCTCATCTTGAAGATGATTTTTGTACAATTTAAACATTTCTTCTGCATCGGAATAGCCAAACAAGTTTGCTAATGTGGTAGAAGGAGGGAAGCTACCATTTGGTGCTTGCAATGTAATAAGGACATAAAGTGTTGATTTATCAAAGGGCTTTTCTTTAAGGTTAGCAAGGAAATCTGCTGTTGGTTTTGGTAAGGCATTTAAATTTAAGGGGAAAAATTTCGCTCTGTAATGAAGTTTTCCTTGAATTGAAAGGTTGGCCCATCTAAAAATTAAATTGAAAAAAAAACAAGGCCATTAAACCTTCAATTAATTAGAAGAAAACTAATAATTTTAACGTTCATACTTACTTATCAATACCATTCGGTGTTCCTTCATATGAATTAGGTCCAACTTCTTTAACAAGTTCCTTAGTCACTTCAAAAGTACAGTGACCTAATGGCTTATCTTTAGTAAAAGCATTAAAATCCATCACGTCCAAAACGAATTTATCACCAATATTTTTTACTGGTAAGTAATGAACTTCATTCCAAACAGGATCCAAATTATTATCAATAAATTTGGTCTGAGCAAGTATATCATTACCACCCTCGTGAAAAACTCGAACATATGGATCAGATTTTCCTTAAATTTTTTGTTAAGAAATTTTTAGGAATAAAATTTTCACATGATCACGAATATTTAATGATCAATTAAAGAATTAGATACTTACCACCTGCAAAGAATGAATCAACACTTTTAAGACCTTTAGCTTCTACTAATTCCAATCTAATAATACCAATCGCTCCTTCATCTTAAGAAGATAAAAAGGTAGAATGTTAATGATTTTCTAGATCAGTTATCATATCACTTAATCATGTGAATTTAAATACATACTACGACGTTTCTGTTTTAAAGAAACTATATCCCATTTGGCATAATTATTCTTTTGGAAACTTTTAGAATTGCTATCAGAGAGCACAACGTGTGCTTTTTCGTTTAAACTTTTCACATCGATAACGAATTTAGGATGACTTTTTAAAGAAATGTGTCCATCCTTAGTCAAAGACCATCGCTGATTAGCACCATTAGTACCAGGTTTTTGGTGATGAAGGGAAATACGGTTACCAACTTTCCCTATAGAATAAAATTTTAAAATATAATTAAAATCACGTGATTCCGTAATACAAGAAGGAAAATTTACAGGATATTTAAAGAAATTCCAGAATTATACTATATTTGGACATGAATATATCGCAAACACGATACGTCATTAAAAATTTCTTAATATTAGAAAATTCAATACTTTACCATGTTCAACCTCTAAATATAAGTTAGTTTGCTTATTAATAAGATACCCATTTTCGTGTCTCCAAAGTTGATAGGCAATCTCATTCTCATTATCACTTTTTTGCGCAGCGATAACGGTTTTTGAACCTTCCTTTACACTAGAACCACCAAATCCAAAGAAGCCTGAACCACCACGTTCAACGTCCAATACAAGGGACGTTGAACCTCCTGCCCTAATGTAAAAATAGTCCTCAGGAAAGCTCGTCATTAACGTGTTATTTTACAATAAGTGTGTATATATTCAAAAAGATAATTATTTTAAATAAAATGAAATGAAAAAAAATGAATAAATAATTACAATAATTACAATAATTACAATAATTACAGAATCGTAACCCGAAAAAATGAAAAAAAATTTCGGGGTTTTGGGAATTTATGTTTCCTTTTACAAAGCTCCTTTTATAATAAATCATAGAGTCTAGTGTAAAACATATTATATAATATATTTTATTTATTTATATTTATTATTATATTATCAAAGAAAAAGATTTTTAATCAATCGATAAGAAAAATTTTTTTACAGTAAAAAAAAAAAAAATTTTTTTTCCCATGCGTAAAAGATACATTAATCTACATGATAAAGATGTGAAAATCCTTGGCTGAGATGTTGGCTAATCTTTTGGGTTACACAGCAATCAATTCCAAACAAATATGGGGAGGGATTGGGGTGAAAAGTGTTACGATGAGACGCGTTATTTCATGTTCTGACTATATCAGATATTTCGATGGAACACTGAAAAACAAATTTAAAAAAATCATATGGAGAAGATATTTATTAAAGAATATCTTTTTTTCTTTCATATATAATAAATATAATAAAAAAAAAAAAGATCTAGATAATTTTTGATTAACGAAAGGAATACGGATACGGAACCACAATCCTTAACCTGTTTTATTTTAAAACATACTGTTACATTTGTTAAAATTAAATCAAACTGTAAAAGGGGGGAAGCATTCTTGTCCAACATTAATTTGAAGCACGAAAAAAAAACACGAATAATCTTAATAATCTTAATAATCTTAATCGATCAACAACTCACCAAAAAAGGCGGAAAAGGAACCAATTTAAAAAATTTTTATATAATCAATCAAAATAATACCCCTGTTTATGACTAAAAATAAATGTACAGTCCAAAAAAAAAAAAATTCTTAACATAAAATATATAAATGTAATATCTTTTATTTTAATTTAAACTTGATAAAAACAAGTTAACAAAAAGAAGTACCTTAAATGTTAAAAGGATATTTTAAAGTTATCGACATGCACGTCGATCCATCTTTCATCAAATTAAACGATCCGCCGCAGCAATCAAACGAATTAAGTGTAACAAAAATCGCGCGATTATTTACACAATCTAACATGATTACGCAATCAGTTTAAAAAGATAGAAAGAAAGAAAGAAAAGGAAAAAAAAAAAAAAAAAAAAAAATTAATAGATTTTAAGATGTGATAAAAACTATAAGAAATATTTCAACTTGAATTCAAGGGGAAGAAATGTTTCATCAAACACAAATTAATCATTCATTCATTCATAAGCTTTCGAAGATAGTTTTGATAATTTCTACATGCAAAAATAAAAATAATAAAGTAAACATGCGAGTTATAAAATACATTTAGTACATATAAGTTAAGCTTAATTTCCCGCCATCATGATTACGGCAAATAGATTTTCACGTCAGCAAGTGAAACAACCTCAGTTTATTTTTGCCGATGAATCCAAAAAAAGTAATAGGCTAAGTAATCAAACCAGTTATTGATATTTTATTAATACTAATCCAAATTATTTCAATAAAATCTGTAATTAGTTGAATGTTTGTGACATGAATGAATATTATTAAATTTTAATTAATACTTTTATTGATAAATTCTATATATGTTTAAATTATTAAACATGAAGGCGAAAACTCAACAATCAAATGTAAACAATTGAGGAAACGTTTGTTTTTTTTTGTTAAACATATTTTTAGCCTTTTAATCCCTCTTGCCTATTTAATCTTTACTGCTTTTAGCTGAGATACATTGATTATGAACATAATCATGTTCCCTTAATCTTTTTTTTTTTTTTTTTTCTAAAAGTTTCTATTTCACGAAATATTTTGCTTTTTTTGGCAAATTTTTTTTTTTTTATTATTATTTCATTAGATCGTTCTAAATTTTTTTTTTTTTTTTTTTTTTTTTTTTTTTTTTTTTCTTTAAAATGAATAAGATTATTAATAACTAATCACGTCGCAGAATTATCCCTACATTTCTTATCAGAAATCTATTTATTTATTGCTTTAATTGGATTTCAAAAGGTTCGGGATCAGTTCCTCAGGCGATTATCCTTCCAAAACCGTAACTTTTGTGTCGACTCAAAAGTATTTCGTTCCTTACGTTTCTCCTTTTTACCTCTTAAGACTTCGCGTCTTTTTTTTTTTTATTGTTTAGCGTATGATTCAATTCCTTGTCGATTAGATATTCACTTATAATTCGTTACGAGAATAAAATGGTGTGATACCTTAAGTCAATGCATGCATGCAACAATCAAAAAAAAAAGTTTCGAAATTGTAGGTGGCTTAGCATTCAAATTACGTAAGTTTTTATGCATAATGCTGCGCCGTGTACTTTTCACATGATAAGATCGTAGATAGAAATTTTAAATAGAGAAATTTATATGGTAATTTTAAATAAAAACGTTCTTTGTTTCTTGTTATAATTCGAATTTTGTCACACTCTCACGAAAATATTTACGTTTTTTTAGCGTATTTTATTAAAATCTATTTTTATTCAAAATATTGTTCTTCAATGAATATGCGGTTAATCCTTTTTACTATTAGATTATTTTTCTATGTGCAATGGCACATTTTTTTTTCTTTGCATACTTGACAGCATTACGAACTAATACATTTTTGGAAAGAATCTAACTTTACCCCAGATTATGATTAATGTTATACCATCTTTTCGTATAATATTCACGTGACAAAATCAAATGAGTTTTATTTGTGCTGATCATTTCTAAAATTGTGTAAATTTATGTAAACGAAGTAATAAATTTCTTTGAATTTTTCTTAAAGAAAATCTTGTATATATTCTGAACTATCACGCATTATGCGTATTTTTATCCATTCTATAAATGTCAAAGATACCCGTTTTTAACTTTTACATGTTTTTCAAAATGATCGTCGAGAATTTGTATTTTACGCATCCTCTATATTTTTGTTATATTAGTTTTAGAGTTAGGTAGTTAGTTAGGTTAGGTTTGTATGCGTTAATTATCACAATGCGTCACTTCCCTCTATGTTCAGGTTTCTTTTTGTTATTTATCACCGTTTCTTATCACGTGGCATGAGAAAAATATCTAAGATCTTCACGTGATAAATGAAAATCTCCTATGCTGATAAAAAATTGTACGTAATTAGATTACGCAGCGTCTTTTTATTCAAATTCTCAATATGAATCGTGGTAAAATCATTGCAAAAGATTTCTTTTTTTTTTTTTAAAGATTATTAAAATGTTAATCTATTGGTTTTTTTTCTAGGATCAAGTGCAGGTTATGATCGTCATATTACTATCTTTTCACCAGAAGGACGTCTTTATCAAGTTGGTATGTTTTGATATTATCGAGATAGTTACGCGGACTTTGTTAAACATTTCAATGTTTCATTATCTTTTTAATAGAATATGCTTTTAAGGCAATATCAAACTCCGGAGTAACATCTGTTGGTGTTCGTGGTAAAGATAGTGTTGTTATCGTGACACAGAAAAAAATTCCTGTGAGTTATTTAAAATTCATATAATTTATCTTGATAATTTTTACTTTTTTTTTAATTCAATTTTTATTTAGGATAAATTGCTTGATCCATCCACTGTTACACATATATTCCAATTATCACCTTATGTTGGATGTGTTATGACAGGCTTGATTGGTGTGAACCTTTTAAAATTATAGTTTTTTTTTAATGTAAAATAAAAAAGAATAATCGATTTACAAATTTCCCTAATAAAGCTGATGCAAGAGCTCAAGTTACTCGTGCAAGACAAGAAGCAGCCGAATTTCGTTATAAATTCGGTTATTATATTCCTACAGATATGCTTGCAAAACGTGTTGCAAATATTAATCAAGTTTATACACAACATGCTGCTATGAGACCTTTGGGAGTTTGTAAGTTTAATAAAGTTTTATATATAATTTTGAATGAAATGATGATTTTTTTTTTTAAAAAAAAAAATTATTTTTTATAGCTATGATTCTAATTGGATATGATGATGAAAAAGGACCACAACTTTTCAAATGTGATCCTGCTGGTTATTATGTTGGATATAAAGCTACTGCAGCAGGAGCTAAACAGCAAGAAGCTTTGAATCATTTGGAGAAAAAACTTAAAAAGGATCCGGTTTTAAATTTTGAGGAAACAGTAGAGGTAATTTAATTTAAAAAATTTTGAAATGGAAAATAATTTCGATTATATTTATTAATTAATTTAATCATATGATAGTTGGCTATCAATACGCTTTCATCAGTATTATCAGCTGATTTTAAATCAACTGAAATTGAGGTTGCCATTGTCACTAAAGATGATCCAAAGTTTAGAACATTATCAACTGATGAAATTGATGATCATCTTCAACGTATTGTCGAAAAAGATTAAAGAAAATTGTTTATGTATTTAATAAATTTTGTTATTAGTAGAATATAAATTTTTATTGACAAAGTGTAATAACAATTGGTTAAAAATAAAAAATCTAGTTTAAAAATGTTTTACATTAATATTTATATATATTTATAAAATAAAAAAAAAAAATAATGTAACAAATAAATTTATCTTTTTTTCTTTATCTTGTTCATTTTACGCGATACGGATTTATGTTTACGCTTATATTCTTTTGTCAAGTCACGTGAAGTCTTCTCCCAATTAGAGACAATTTCTTCACTAAAAAATCAAAACGAGATTCAATTAGCTAAATAATTTCGACCAATTAATCATGACTTTAACACTTACGCTGGTGACGTCCGCATGAATACTTTCATTTCTCTAAAGTGTGACCTAAAAATAAAAATTAATTTTAAAATTCTCAATTAACCATTCAAAAAAATCAACCTACCTCTTTAATAATTCATCGTCTTCAAAATGAAAAAAGAATAGTGGTTCCGAAGAAGTTTGTGTTTTTTGATTTGCTACTTTGTCTATTCCGTCTACTTTGCCTGTCACAAATAATTCTTTCTTATCAACCTATAAAGTTCAAATATAAAATTGGGGCATTAATTATTATGAAATAATTTATAAATCAATAACAACGTACCAAATTAGATTCATTCCCATTCTGTGATTTCATATCTTGAGTTTCACTTTCAGCATCATCATCGTCGTCGTCGTCATCATCATTGCCGTCATCATCATCGTCGTCGTCATCATCGTTGTCGTCGTTGCCGAAAAGCGAAAAAGAAGGTTTAGCTATTAAAAAGAAAATTAAGTTATATATATGATTTGAAATGAATGCAATTATTTGTCTACTACCATTTGACGACCGAGAAGTAAATATTCCTTTTAAATCAGCATTAATTTCTACTTTTACATCCTTCGATACTTTGGGCAAAGGTTGTGATAATAATGGAATGAATTCTGTTGACAGTTGTAATAAATTTTATAAATATTTTTTTTTTTTTTTTTTTTTTAAAAAAAAAAAAGGTATACCCTTTTCCTAATGAATAAATCACCTTCAACTTCTTTTTTTTGAACTTTCAATGATTTTGCTTCTGGTGCATCAGGATCAAAATGAACCATATCTTTCCATTGGGTTTCTTTCCTGTTATATACAAATTAAATGTAAATTTTAAGCGTACAATGTAAAATTTATAACATACTTTTTCAAATTTGATTGTTCAGGTTTCATGTCATCCCCAAACATAACCTTTAGAATATCGAATTGATTTTCTCTTTCTTCTTTTAACATTTTTGTGATTTCGTCATCATCAATTTTATCAAGGGGAAATGAATTCATTTCATCTTTTTGATTATCTTCTTCTTCATCACTAACAAATTCCTCTGTCAATTTGAATCGTTCATCACCATGAAACTTCTTTTGCAAATTAAGACGATCACGTCCTGAAGTGCCCTCAAAGAGCGGATTTACCACAATATCTGTAATTGAAATTTTTTTTTTTTAATCAGAACGTACGTAACAAGTGAAGATTTAAGATTGGCAAGTACTCACCCATATTTTCTCTCACTGGTCCATCTTTGTCCGATTCATCTTTATCAGATTCATCTGAATCAAACAATTTCATTGTATCTTGTTTTGTGTCATCATTATCACTAAACACTATGTGTTTATTGTTCTAAAATTAAAGGTCAAAATGTAAACCACAAGATAAAAACAGATGTCAGTAAACACTACTTACGTTTAATACACTTCCTGTTCTTAACGCTTGTGTAATCTTTTCTCTTTCCACACGTTTATCTTGCGCACGTTGCTTAAGTGCTTCCAGACGAATTTGATTGGATTGTTCTTGTTTTAATAAGTTCTTTTCATTCTTTTCATTTTCTAATTTTTCTAATTTCAATTTTTTAAGATCATTAATAATTGAAGGAGGTAAATGAGTTTGAGTAACCTCAGGTGTTTGGTTAGAAAAGAGTGATGTTAAATTATTTTGTTCTAATTTGTCATCCGATTTTACATCAAAATCATCTTGACTTTTATTCTCATCATTTTGATTTATTAAAGGTTGTTTCTCTTTAATTTCATATTCCTCATAAAAACACGATAATTGAACAGGTTTAATATCAAAATCCTCATAAGAAAACTTCAAAATATTGCCTTTATAACGACTGGGATCGACATTTATCTTTATTTAAAGTAAAAAAAAAATATATATATATACATATATATAATTGTTTAATTACACTAATGCTTGCTATAAATAAGCAGAATATTTAGATTTTTTACCCTTGTCCCATCGTTCTTTTTTAATCGCATAACAGACACTGCACGACCATATTTTGATTTTTTCCAGCCCTATACCAATCATTAAAAAAAGTATCTTAATTTAATAGATAGCAGAGATTTTTTTTTTTTTTTTTTTTAAGAAAAAAAAACACCTTTCTGTGCTCAAAATTATTATCAGTCACTAAGCTCATATCTTCAGCAAATTCGTTATGAAAACGATCCCGTCTACGTTTTTTACATGGCGGAGTTGAAGACTTTTGAATTTCCCATTCACTTTTCAGCCTTTAAAATTTTTGTATAATAAATTATTTTTTTTAAAAAAAAAGGCGATTCGATTTTGATCACATGAAATATAAAATCAGTGAATTAAATTTATTGCCTCTGTTTATAATCGGGTTTCGCTTCCTGAATTTTTAACGTCATTCCATTCCACTTAGCTCCATTAAAAAGAGAAGCACCTTTACAAAAGTTAATAATTTGTTACAAATTTATTGTAAAAAAAAATTGAATACATTTTGTCATAATCTATTTTGATTCATACATTTTTTCCAGTTATTATCGGTTGTCTTTAATGTAACATAGGCAAACCCGCGACAATCCCCTATTAAAGTAACCCACCAAATGAAAACACGTCCATACACTAAAAAAAAGTTGTAGTTTATATTATTTCACCTGTAGACTGTCGTATGATGTCTACTTTTGATACAACTCCAAAAGAACTAAACCGACTTTCCAAATCTATTTCGTTAATGTCTTTAGAAAGACCTCCTATGTAAACACGTTTCTCCAATATTTCGATTATGGGAGAGGATACCTTTAAATCTGACATAACCGAAATAAAAGGATCAGATAGATTTTCGTGGATCTTACCGATGATAATTGATGATAATTCCAATTTTCAATCTACAAACAACAGGTGATTGATCATCATGATATCATGCATAAAACAAAAAAAAATTTTTATATATATATAGAGATAGCATTGGATTTATTTTCGCAAGGTTACAACTCTTTGAAACCTTCTTTTTAAAGACCACGAATATCAATTTTTTAGCGAAATTTCATTTAAACTACTATAATAATGGCTAGTCAAATTATTATTGTTGGTGGTGGTCTTTCTGGACTTTCTGCCGCTCATACTGCCTTAGAACATGGCGCCAACGTTCTTGTTCTGGATAAGAACTCTTTCTTTGGTGGTAATTCTACCAAGGCTACTTCTGGTATAAACGGTGCTTTAACCAGAACTCAAATAGGTAGATAGTTTGAAACAAAAGTTATTGTTTAAAAGAGGAAATTGGGAACAACTTTAATTTTTTGATTGATAAATAATGTATAACTAATAAATATTATATTTTTTTGGACATACAGCCCTTGGTATTAAAGACTCTGCCACTTTATTTCAAGAGGATACAACACGTTCAGCTCGGGATCTTGCTCGACCTGAACTTATTAAAGTTCTCACAGGAAATTCTGCCTCTGCTGTCGAATGGCTCCAAGATAAATTCAATTTAGACCTTTCTCTTGTTTCACGGTTAGGTGGACATTCTCAACCTCGTACACATCGTGGAAAGGAGATGTTTCCTGGTATGACAATTACATATGCTTTGATGGAACGTCTCGAAGAAATTGCTGAAAAACAGCCAAATCGTGCACGTATCATCAAGAAAGCACGTGCAACAAATTTGATCAAAGAAGGTGAAGAAATTATTGGTGTAGAATACGAAAAGGATGGTCAAACATTAAAAGAATACGGTCCCGTAATTTTGGCTACTGGTGGATATGCAGCTGATTTCACGGAGAGTTCGTTACTTAAAAAATATCGACCAGATATTTATGATCTACCTACCACTAATGGAGATCATTGTACCGGGGATGGTCATAAAATGGTTCTTGCCATTGGTGGAAAAGCTATTGATCTCGAAAAAGTTCAAGTACATCCAACTGGTCTTGTTGATCCCAAAGATCCAAATTCTAAAATTAAATTTTTGGCCGCTGAAGCACTTCGGGGTGTTGGAGGTTTGTTAATAAACGCAGAAGGGAAGCGATTCTGTGATGAATTAGGTCATCGTGATTACGTTACTGGTGAAATCTGGAAAACAAAGGGCCCAGTTAGACTTGTGCTTAATAGTAAAGCTTCAAAAGAAATTGAATGGCATTGCAAACATTATTCTGGACGTGGTTTAATGAAAAAAATTAACTCTGGTGAAGAATTGGCAAGAGAAATTGGTATCCCTGTATCACAGTTGAAAGCAACTTTTGATGAATACAATGATATCGCTTCTGGTAAAAAGAAAGATCCGTTTGGAAAAAAATTCTTTCAAAACGCGCCATTGTCAATTAATGACAATTTCCACGTTTCCTTAATGTCACCAGTTTTGCATTACACTATGGTGAAGTTACATTCTATATATTTTATATTATTTTTACTTTACTTTTGTTTCTTTAACTAACTTGAATTAAAATTTATAGGGAGGTGTCGAAGTTAGTCCTGATTCTGAAGTAAAAGATGTACAAGGGAAAACTATTCCAGGGCTTTACGCTTCTGGTGAAATTGCTGGAGGAGTTCACGGAGCAAAGTAAGTGGCACATATGATCTATAAATATAAAATTTACGAGGTTAACCACTGGTCTATTATTATCTTACACTTGAATATATATATAGTCGTCTTGGAGGGTCATCTTTATTAGGATGTGTTGTATTTGGTCGTGTTGCTGGAGATTCTGCATCACGTTATTTGTTACAAAATTTGTCCAGTGCGACTGCGTCTCGTCGACTTGGACAAATTGCTGGTCAATTGGCTCCTTATCAAGCCACCGTTAATGTTGATCCTACAAATCAAAAAGTACATTTGGAAATTTCTTGGGGACAACAAGGTGGTAATTCTTTCACAAGTCAAAGTTCTCCTCAATCCTTATCAGCTGCTCCCTCAAATAAACCCGAAGAAAAAAAGGCAGCTCCAGCAATTGAACAGAAAGAATATACACTCGATGAGGTAGCTAAGCATAATACTGAACAAGATTGTTGGGGTAAAGTATTTTTAGTAAAATTTTCTCTCTTTTTTTTTAGTGCTTTACTGATTAATATTTGTCTAAATTACGTAATCAGTCGCTATAAACGGACGTGTTTTAAATGTTACAAGTTTTCTCCCAGGTTAGTATTATTAATACAAAAAGAAATTTGTTGAACTGTAAATTCAAATCTATTCTTTCCTTTACAGATCATCCTGGTGGTAAACGTAGTATATTGCTATATGCTGGTAAAGATGCAAGTGAAGAGGTAAGTTTTTTTCTTTGGACATTGGTATAAAAAAGATTAAATAATAATATTTTCTTTTTCATTTAGTTCAATATGTTACATGAAAAGAATGTAATTGATAAGTATGCTCCACAAACTGTAAAGTATCTTTGGTTTATTTGTTTTTTTTTAGTTAGTAGCCACATAAGCACTTTTTTCTAAACTTTACTATGTATCTTTTTTTCTTAGGTTATCGGTACTTTGAAGAAATAGGAAGTCTATACGGCTATTTTATGTTATATTTCGTATTATTGTATTGATTAAAAATTTTAGTTGTAAAGAGATGTATACAAAAAGAATAAATTTAATAATTCATGTAATATATATAAAAAAATTAAAAAAAAAAAATTGTGAGGAATTTATTTAATAATTCAGAATGGTCTCAAAAAACAATATTATTAATAACTTGTTATTTCTGTTTTATAACTAATAAATTAATCTTTTAATTGCAATTGTCTGAGTTTAACAGACTATTATTTATTAAAAAAAAAAAGTTTAAAGATTAATATCAAAAGAATTAATATATTTTTTAAATTTACAAATCTAAGGATATATCAATATATATTACAGAATCCTGATATAGATCTCAAAAATTCTGTAATAAAATTTATATTAAAGTATTTAAACTTATAAGGTAAAATTAATTATTAGTTCATATAAGTTTCAATATATAATAAAATAAAATTTACCATATATTTATTATAAATATTATATATAATATATTATAAAATTAACCCTCTAATTTTATAAATAAAAACAATAAATAATTCAATAATAAAAATACTTGTAAAATAATCTTTTAATTTATAAATAAAAAAATATTAATTTATAACAAATTTAAAAATTAAGAAAGAAAAATACAAACTTTTATAATAGATTAAATAAATTTAGATATAACAGTATAATATTTTATAAAAAATTATAGACATGATAGAGTAACAAGTTTATATATAAAAAAATAAACAAAATTATATGTAATAGTATAATAATTTTAAAATATAATAGTATAATAAACAAAAAAATAAAATTATATAAAGTATTTAAAAATAAAAGAGTGATAATTAAAATTGTCTATCAAATTCAATAGACTAATATCAAAATATTAAAATTAATATATCAAAATACAATATACTGAAATAGTTTTAACATTTTAAAATTATTAAAACTAAATTTACTAATAAATTAATATATAATATAATATAATAAATACATTTATATTAATTATTAATAAATGAAAAAAATATACAAATTTTATTATATTTAAAGCTTAGATCTGATGAATATACTAATGGCTTATTCAGTAAATATCCTAAGATTACAGATGTATCTGTTCATTTTTAGATAGGATATCCAGATTCACTTAAAAAAAATAGGATATTCATTGAATATAATCTGGATATCCTAGGATATAATGTAATTATGATGTAATTATAATGTAAACATGATGTAATAAAATTAATTATAAATATAAAATATTCTAATGGTATATATAATAAAATATTTTTTAAAAAAAGCTAAACTTAAAGAAATAGAATATCTAGTCAAAAATGTAATATAATAGAAGTAGATAATAACATTGAGGATTACTTAATTTTGATGAATATTAAAATACAAATGATGAAAATAATGATAATTTAGCTTTTAAAATTCTTTTAAAATCTGATGGCTATAATCAAAATATATACAAAAAGGGTGAATCTAAATCACATAATCAGATATGAAATTTTGGTGATAGACAATTTCATCCATTAGAAAATAATATATAAGTTTTTCATTATAATCAAAAAATAAAAAATGGTGATAAATGCAAATCTCAAATAAAACTAAAAGATCAATGGAAAATATTATTCATTATTTAAATTGTATTTACAGAATTAATCAAAATACAAAAATTAAAGATCTTACATTAAATTAGCCACAAAGAAAGCAGATGAAATTAGATGCTTATACTATTGATATTAAACAACAACAGCAAGTGCAATATTAACAATCTACACTTGAAGCTGATCAGCAAATGTATATTAAAAATCTTTCTTATAAATAGTAATTGAAGATACAAATCAACTGCATTTGGCCGATTTGTGAATGTATTAAATTCTTCATTTATGAAAAGCACCTTAAACAAAATATTAATAAAGCATGTGGGATTATAACTAAATATATAAAGAATATTTTAAATGAAACCATTTCTATTTCTATCATATGTGATCTTTAGACATCAAGATTAAAGTAAGGTTTTCTTAGAGTAATCTATCATTATATTACTAAAAATTTTAAACTCAAAGAAATTATCTTAGCAATTAAATATTTTTAATATTCATACATAGCTAATCAAATTTAAAAAGCTTTGAAAGATATTATTAATCAATGGAGTTTGAAAGAAAAATATTTTTTTGTACTAGTGATAATACAACTAATATAAAAAAAATGTTTAATTAAATTTCATGAATAAAATAGCTTCCTTACACTGCCCACACACTGCAATTAGTGATAGGAAAAGAGCTGTTATCAGCAGAAATTTTAATTGCTAGAGTTAAGCATGTAATAAATTTTTTTAGCACTCCAAAGCAAAGTGAAAGGCTTATTACTGCTCAAAAAGATAATTCAAATAATCTTGATAATGAAGAATCACATAAATACTTTTTGCATGTTATAACTGATGTTGATATCAGATGGAGTAGCATATATTTTACATGAGAATGTTTAATTCTTTTAAAGACATATGTTAATAATCACTGGTCAAAATCAATGCTATCAGGTACATATCAGATATATATCAGATACTTAATATATATCCAATATGTATGAAATATGTATATGCTATTTAATATATAGATGCTACCCAAATTATTTTAAGTAAATCCCAAATTAATTTGTACATTTTGACAGCCATAATTCCCAAATCCCAAATGTACAAATTGCAAAATTTATATATGTAATTTGTAAATTAATTTGGATTTGTACATTTGGGCTGCCATAATCCCAAATTATTTTGGATTTGGGTGGCATCTATAATTTAATAATACTATATATATTGGTATATATGAAGTCAAAATTAAAACCTAAAAGTTGAAATATTTTGACTTAGGAAGGTCAAAAATCAAAATTAAAGTCAAAATAGTTAAAATTACATCATTGACATGTGATTTTTATAATTATAATTTAATACCAAATTTTAAACATGAATAACTCTATCAATATTGATACTACAAATATGCAACATATATCATTGGAATCCTCTCAATGAGCTGAATCTAATCCCGTCAAGATCATAAAAATTAGATTACTGGATGTGAAGATCATTAACTTTGAATTTTAATATTATTGTCTATTATAAAAGTAATAAGACTATTTAATACCAAATTTTAAACGTAAATAACTCTGTTAATATTGATATTACAAATATGCAATACATATCATTGGAATCCTTTTGATAAGCTGAATCTAACCATATAAAGATTATAAAAATCAGATTACTAGATGTGAAGATTGTTAACTTTGAATTTTAATATTATTGTTTACTATAAAAATCACATGACTATGATGTAATTTTGGCTATTTTGACTTTTGGAGAGCTCCAGATCAAAATCATTTTGACCATTTTGACCATTTTAGGGTTAAAATTAACCAATTTTGGTTTTTTATATACATATTGGTACCCAATATATATAATATAAATTGCAAAAAATCAGTGATATATAATATATATATCGGATACATATCTCATATATATTGGGTAATTAAATATTGGTTACATACCATAGACTTATTGAATACCAGATATATTTTAAAAAAATATCAGACAGGTATTATACACTTATCGAATAGTGTTAATAAGTATTCTATATACTGTATACCCAATATGTATCCTATTTGTATTTAAAATATAAGCATAATTTCATAATTTTCACACATATCGAATAGCCAAAAAGTATAACATTTATAGGGCATTAATAGTAGTAGATTTATAATTTAAATACAATTGTAATTTAAAAGTAATTTAATTCATTTAATTGTAATTACTGAAAGTTTTATTTATATTTTCAATCAATAATAAAAAAAAATATTATACAAAAAATATTATAAAAAAATTTGTTTTCATTTCATTATATCTATTTAATTTGAAAGAAAGTAAAATGTTAGTAATAGAAGTGTTAGTATAAATATTCGTAGAAGTATTAGTAAAAAAAAAGGAACATTAATAAAAAAATTTTTACATTAGAAAGTATTAGCATTAATGTTAGTATGTTAGTATGAAAGTTAGTAGAAGTAGAAAAGGAATGTCAATAAAAAAAAATATAAAATATAAGTATTAATGTTAGTGTTAATGTTAGTAGAAGTATTAGTAAAAATAAGGAATAAAAAATGTTTAACAGTAGAATATTATTAGTAGGAACGTTAATAGAAGGAAACATATTAGAAAAAAATATTAGTAAGAATGTTAACAGAATGGAAAATGAAATCTCAACAAAAAATGCACCTTTGTATTTATTTTTTAGAAAAACTAATAAAGTAAAAAAACTCAATAGTAAAACATTGTTAATAGAATATTAGTGAGAAAAAATACATTAGAAAAATATATTAATAAGAGTGTTAAAAATAATATAATAATGGGAAAAGAAATTTCAACAAAAAATATACCTTTATCTTTATTTTTTAGACAAAAACAATAAAGTAAAAATTTAAGAAAAAGAGAAAAAAGTTTGAAAAAAAAATGATAAATAAATAATTAAATCATGATTATGCAATCATATGATCAATAAAATTATTAATTTTTATTGATTATTTAGGTAAAACATATATAATAATGGGAAAAGAGATTTCAACAAAAATATAACTTTATCTTTATTTTTTAGACAAAACAATAAAGTAAAAATTTGAGAAAAAAAGAAAAAGTTTTTGAAAAAAAAATACGATAAATAAATAATTAAATTATAATCATGCAATCACATGATCAACAAAATTATCAAATTTTATTGGTTATTTGAGTAATATTATATTCAGCCACATCAGCCACAAAATTGGTCACCTATCAGATGTACAAGTCAATATTAGCAAAGAATTATAAACTTAATTATTCACTATTCGTGCTTAATTTGAGTTGATAAAATTATTAAAAAATCACTGATTTTATTAAATTATCAGAATTTTTATACCTAATTAAATATAATTAAATAAAATTTTACTACTGATTTCATTATAATGTTACTAACTTTTTTGTTAATCTTGGATATTAATTATTCACTTTGAACTCAAGTTGAACTTGAGTTCAATTCAAGTTTAACTCGTTCATTCAAAATCTTTATGTAATATATTGTAAATCTGTAATTATTTTATTTGTAATCTATAATTAGTATAAGCTTATTATAAAACAAAATAAAAAATATTATTTATTTATATATCTATATTATTTTTTTTTTTTTTTAATGATCTATATATACTTTTATTGATATTTAGTTTATATATACATATCTGTATTATTAGATTTACCTTTTTTAAATTTAATATATAATTAAAAGAAGATCTTTATTTTGATTTTTGGAATTATGATCATAACAATTAAGTTTAGGTCAAGTTTAACTTGTTCATTATGATTGATTATATTGTAGATCTATATCTGTATTATAATCAATATAAAGAAAACAGATTATAACAATCACAACATATTTTGACTCATAGTGACTAGTTAGATGTAGGGCTCCGATCGGTTTCGGTAATTACCAAACCGTACCGATCAGTTTCGGTATCGGAGCGGTTTCAGTTTTTACAGTTTACCGAACCGAAACTTTCGGTAAATTTACCGATCGGTTTCGGTAACTGCGGTTTCAGTACCGATTTTGCGATTTACCAAACTGAATTACTGAATCGATTTAACTAAATAATATAATAAAAAAACGTTGTGAAATGTTTTTTATTAGTTATTTTGATAAAACAAACCGTTTCGCAGCGGTGTTTTGTCACTTTAATTAAGAAATGTTGCGAAATATTTTTATTCGTTAATCTAATAAAAAAATAACTATTCGCAACTTTTTTCTTGTCATTTTAACAAATAACGTTGCAAAACGTTAATTGGATAAAAAAAACGTTTCGCAACGTTTTTTTGTCACTTTAATAAAAACATTGCGAAACGTTTTTATGAGTTAATTTTAATAAAAAAAACGTTTCGCAACGTTTTTTTGTCACTTTAATAAAAACGTTGCGCAACATTTTTATTAGCTAATTTTAATAAAAAAAATGTTTCGCAACATTTTTTTTGTTGCTTTAATTAAAAAACGTTGCGAAATGTTTTTTATCAATTAATTTAATAAAAAAAATACGTTGCGAAATATTTGAGTTAATTTTAATAAAAAAAACGTTTCGCTATGTTTTTTTTTGTTGCTTTAGTTAAAAAATGTTGCGAAACGTTTTTTATCAGTTAATTTAATAAAAAAAAACGTTTCGCAACATTTTTTTTGTCTCTATAATAAAAACGTTGCGAAACGTTTTTATGAGCTAATTTTAATAAAAAAACGTTTCGCAACGTTTTTTTTGTCACTTTAATAAAAATGTTGCGAAACGTTTTTATGAGTTAATTTTAATAAAAAAAATGTTTCGCAACGTTTTTTAATTGAAGCAATAAAAAAAATGTTGCGCAACGTTTTTATTAGCTAATTTTAATAAAAAAAAATGTTTCGCTACATTTTTTTTTGTTGCTTTAGTTAAAAAACAGTGCGAAACGTTTTTTATCAGTTAATTTAATAAAAAAAACGTTTCACTACATTTTTTTTTGTCTCTATAATAAAAACATTGCGAAACGTTTTTATGAGCTAATTTTAATAAAAAAACGTTTCGCAACGTTTTTTTTGTCACTTTAATAAAAACGTTGCGAAACGTTTTTATGAGTTAATTTTAATAAAAAAAAACGTTTCGCAACGTTTTTTTAGTTGCTTTAATTAAAAAACGTTGCGAAACATTTTTTTTATTGCTTTAATTAAAAAACGTTGCAAAACGTTTTTTTTGTTGCTTTAATTAAAAAACGTTGCGAAACGTTTTTTAACAGTTAGTTTAATAAAAAAAAACGTTTCGCTACGTTTTTTTTGTTGCTTTAGTTAAAAAACGTTGCGAAACGTTTTTATCAGTTAACTTAATAAAAAAAATGTTTCGCTACGTTTTTTTTGTCTCTATAATAAAAATGTTGCGAAACGTTTTTATGAGTTAATTTTAATAAAAAAAATGTTTCGCAACGTTTTTTTTGTTGCTTTAATTAAAAAACGTTGCGAAACGTTTTTTAACAGTTAGTTTAATAAAAAAAACGTTTCGCAACGTTTTCTATTAAAGCTATAAAAAAATGTTGCAAAACATTTTTTATCAGTTAATTTAATAAAAAAAACGTTTCGCAACATTTTTTTTGTAGCTTTAATAGAAAACGTTGCGAAACGTTTTTGTTAGTTAATTTTAATAAAAAAAACATTTCGCAACATTTTTTTGTCACTTTAATAAAAACATTTCGCAACATTTTTTTTGTCACTTTAATAAAAATATTACGAAACGTTTTTATGAGTTAATTTAATAAAAAAAAATGTTTTGCAACGTTTTTTTTTCATTTTAATTAAAAACGTTGCGAAACGTTTTTTATTAGTTAATTTAATAAAAAAAATGATTCGCAACTTTATTTTTTGACACTTTAAATAAAAAACGTTGCGAAACGTTTTTATAGATGATTTGATTTGGTAAAAAAAATACCAAAATAGTTTCGCGATATTTTTTTTACTAAAAATGGTTTTTAATATCAGTAAATTGATTCAGTTTTCAGTAATTATCAATCGGTTTCAATAATCATCAATACCGATACCGGTCGGTTTCAGTAATCATCAATACTGATATCGATCAATTCAGTTCAGTATCAGTTTTTGCAAAAACCGAACTGAACCGAACTGATCGGAGCCCTAGTTAGATGTATTCCTTTAGGAACAGTAGCATAGATAATATAGTTAATAGAGAAATATTTTATTGATAGTCTATATTTATGTAAATTTTAATGTATTTCTTAACATTTGTATTATCAAGCATGACTCACCATGTTGATAATAAAAAAAAAAAAAAAAAAAAATCATGACATATTTGAGAAATTAGAACAATTTACGTAAATGTTCTTGAAGAATAATTAAGATAATAATATTAGGTAATAAAAATTGTTTATAGAAAGAGGTTTTATCTTTTTTTTTTCTTATAATAAATTTATTATTGTTATTTTTATTATATATTCTTTTTCTTAAAATTTATTGCCATTATTTTTTATTATTATATATTCTTTTTCTTAAAATACTTGCAAATTGGACTGATGCAATAATTGAATATTTAATAAGATATAGAAGGTAAAAAATAAATGAAAATTAATAAATAATTTTGATTATTTTTTAGTTTTTTTTTTCTCTTATGTTTTCTGATCTAAAAATTAAATAAATAATGTAAAGGAGAAGAAACGATTACTACCATGAGTCATGACATACCTAGGAGGGACTGCTTTGAATTCTGTGAAAGCCTAATTTGAAGAATTTAGAGACAGTTCCATGTGAGGCTTACTGATCAACAGGTAAAAAGAAAATGGAAAAACTTGGTCAGAAATTTTAATGTTAGTAAAATAATAATAAATCATAAAAAAGCGTGAAATGGAAGGTGATTTCAGGAAGGAGAAAGATATTATAGACAGTTCTGCATAAGATTTTGGAACAGACCTGGTAATTTTTAAGAATTTTTTTAATTTATATTTAAGTTATTTAAGTTCTAAATTTATATATATTTCTTAGAGAACCATCATAGACAGTGTTATAGATGCCACCCAAATTATTTTAAGTAAATCCCAAATTAATTTGTACATTTTGACTGCCATAATTCCTAAATTCCAAATGTACAAATTACAAAATTTATATATGTAATTTGTAAATTAATTTGGATTTGTACATTTGGGCTGCCATAATCCCAAATTATTTTGGATTTGGGTGGCATCTATAGACAGTGTAGAAATACTACACATCGGCAGCCTAAAAATCCATAAATTATATTTTTTATTTTTTATATATTTTTATTTTTTTTTTATTTTGTATTTTTTATATTTTATTTTTATTTTTTATTTTTTATTTATATTTTTATATTTTTATTATTTTTATTATTATTATTTTTTATTTTTTATTATCTTTTATTATTATTATTTTTTATTTTTTATTTTTTATTATCTTTTATTATTATTATTTTTTATTTTTTATTATTTTTTATTAAATATATATATTTTATATTCATCCAATTATTAATTAAATATTTTTACTATTTTATAATTTGATTTAATAAATTTATTGTAAAATTTAAAACCATTATTAGGCGAATTTCTTTATTACAAAATATACTTAAATAAGTATTAACAAACAAGCAAAATTCCTTTTTAGCAAATAGCAAAAATGAGTTTGATCATTTATTTTAAAAATGTGAAAGATTATTTTAAGATTTTATATTATAAATTAATAGATTAGTTTTCTTAATTTAATCTATAAAAAGATTTTAGTAACATTTTAGAAGAATCAGCAGTACTAGATCTGTCACGTCTAAATGTACCTTTTTTATAAATTTATTGGAAACATTTCATCATTACAATTAATATATTATATAATATATGATTTATTTAATTAATACTTTAATAAAAAAAAATGAATGTTTATTGAATAAAAGCAATTTATTATAATAAGTTTTAATTACTTATAATTGAGATTAAATTTTTTAATTTCAGTTGAATATAGGCTGAATTGCATCAAGGCTGAATATTTTTATTTTGACTAGTGGTATGCAAAACTGCCAAAACTAGTTTTGCAAAATCGTTTCAAATGCCAAAATGTCAAAACTGCCAAAACCTTTTGGCATAATAGTTTTGGTATTTTAATTTAATTCAATAATCATTAATTATTATAATCAATCTATTTTTACAGTTTTTAAACTGTAATCTTTTTTTATTTTTTTTTAGGTTACCAGATTTCTAGACTTGGAATATAAGTTGGAAGGGGTGATTATTTTTTTTTAATATTAAAGAAATATTATTAACATTTCTTTCATTATTTTTTTTAGATTGCCGACCTTCTTGGATAAACTAGACTTAAAAATATAAATTAGAAAGGATGAAAGATTTTTTTTTAATATTAAAGAAACATTACTAACATTTCTTTCTTTATTTTTTTTCAGATTGCTAAACTCCTTAAACAAACTGAACTTGAAATATAAGGAGGGAGAGAGGGATATTTTTTGAATATTAAAGAAACAGTTTTAACATTTCTTTTATTTATTTTAAGTTGCAGTTTCTCTTGTTCTTCTTGATTTTAACATAATCATGATTAAGAAAAGTTTGAGCAAACTTTTCTTAAACTTGTATTATAAATGACTGTAACTTTTTTATTAATTTATTGTAATAAAATACGTAATAAAATAAAAATATTAACAATAATAATTATACTTTTAAACACTTTACAAAAAATTTATAAACTTGATAATGCATTCAACAAATAAGACAATAAAAAGTTTTTAAATACATTAAACAAATTAAAAATTTCTAAAAAAAAAATCCATAAAGAAAGTAAACTTTAAAAAATTTCTTAATACATTATACAATATGAAATCTAATATATTAAAATTTGTATCACATATCAGGTACTTGATATGTCTTTACAGAAACCTTGAAAATATGAGCGATGTTGAATTGATACGGGTACGATATAAATTTCATGTCATAATGGTATCAATTTCTGTGATGATATTGTTATAATGTTGATTTGATATCGTTACTTCATCACCATAATTTATCGCGAAAATATCGTGATGATATCTATTCAAAAGAATATCAAATCGGCACAGCCTTGATATCATTACGATGTTGGTAATTTCAAAAAAAAAGGATGATATATTTGCGATATTGATTTGATATCGTCACTTCATCCCATAATTTATCGCCGAGATATCGTGACAACATTTATTTAAAAAAATATCTGATCGGTATAGTCTTGATATCGTTACGATATTGGTAATTTCAGGGATAAAAAAAGATGTATTTACGATATTGATTTGATATCGTCACTTCATTGCCGCAACTCATTTGTGGTATCGCAACTCATCTGCAATACCGCAAATATTAAACTTTTTTTTTTTTTTTTACAACTTTTATATGTATAACGTGCTGCCATATTATTAAAATAAAATTCTGATATTTTTATACGATTAAGCAAGATTACATAAAAATATACTATGGACTTTGACTACTTCCGTATGTCGCCGCCACAGAGGTTGTTGAGATTGCGGTTGCAAAGGCTTCCAAATTTTAATAAGAGAATTCTTTTTACGAATTTCTTGTTCTTGTATAGGTTTATTACAATATTGAGAAGACATTTTTAAAACTTGTTTGATGATGATTCTACAGGTTAAAATGTGAGTCAAAAATTTTTTTTTCTTCTCATTTTTTTTTATTATTATAAATCAATTCTTTCATTCCTTATTTTTGCATTGATCTTACCACATCATGATCGAGTATGATTAATATGGTGGTCAATTTCGAAAGAAAAAATATATTTTTTTTGATATACTTTGATGTATTTTCCATATGATTTTAGATATTGAGAATTTGGTAAGAGAAGAGTTTTTTTAATTACTACTTTAACGAAATGTACTAACACTTGTTCTTTTTTTTAGACAGGTTCAAAGCATGGGATTTCAACTGGAGATCAGGGGTGTAGATTTCGGTGGGTATTTTATAACATTTTTTTTTTTAAATCTTTTTTTTTTTAATGTACTATTACTAACAGTTCGTTTCTTTGGAATTTTTCTATTTTGTAAATTATACTAGTAGTTTATGTATTATTATTTAGCCGTATAATAAAATAATTTATTGGCATTTTAAAATATATTAATCATGTTCTGTCAATCTTTACAAAATTGTGAAAATTATCATAAAATGGTTTTAAATACATTGTCAGGATGACATATTTTATGATGTTCTGGTAAGCATCGGAAATGGGTTCTAATGTGGTTTTCAAAATGATTTTTTATTATGTAAAATGTCTTTACAACCATATTAAAATTCGAATTTTAAGTACATTTATGATATCATAAAAGTATCATACGATATCTTGAAAAAATTGCCTTGTCCAGTAAAAGTAGTCTCATTTTATTTACGAATGTATATTTTAATATACAGTATTTGAAATGTATTAGAGACATTATTCTATTCAATACATTTACTAAATTTTATCGACATGGTTAATAAATTTTTAAAATCGGAACGACTTTAATAATAATTCGTGACGATTTATCGGTAAATTGATCCACGATTGGTAGACGATTATTTGCATGATATGTTTACTATTCGGACACAATTCAATACATTTCAGCAAAGAATAAATTATATATATATTAAGCAAAATTATTGATATGAACTTTATTTATGATTAAAAGTGTTAATAATAAAAGTATTAATAATGTAAATGTTAAGTATAATTACTAAATTATAGCTCTTCTATGCTAAATATTTACTATAAACTATTGATCGAATAAAAAAATCAAAGCGCTATAACATTATAAGACCATCAAGTTTCCACGAATATTTATTTTCTATCCCTTTTGTTCTTAGAGTATTAAAAATCTTCCAGAACCTTAAAGTATTATCGTCACCACCAGCTCCAGCTACAATGTCCTCTCCATTTGGAGAAATATAAAAATAAAGGACGTGATAAAAATGTAAAATGATACATAATAAAAATATATTATATAAAATTTATAATAACGCTTCTCACTAGCCTCCTTAATTTTCAATCTTCTTAGTTACTTTTTTTTATGCTTTCTTTGCTCTCTTTCATCATTATCATTCTTTTCGTCATCATCTTCGGGAAATGACCTTGCAGCACTTATGTAATAATGAGACAGCTCCATTGATCTTGTAACATCTATTTTATCAGTACAAGCAAAGTCCAAATTTATTGTGTATAAATCTGTATTTGCCATAAAAAAGTTGCGACGAGCTGTCTTGTCATCATCCACCTCCTCACTTAAACATCTAATCCCGTAAATAATAACATTTTGGAGCGCTCTTTCCATTTCTTCTGATAGTTCATTTGAAACACATGTCAACCACTGACGAAATATAGTTGAAACTGAAACTTTAGATTTTAACTGGGAAATATTATCGTTAGTGCAACTATTCTGATATGCGAAACCTATATTCGACCATAATTCGCTCCTCCATCCATCAAAAACTTTTCGAAAACGTTTGCCCATAAAACTAATTTTTTGTTTGTTTTCTTTCTTCTTAGAAAAATGCGGAAATAATTTACTAATTATATCTTCTATCATTGAATTTCTAGAAGAATGATCAAGGTGTCGAGTACGAAGGAATAGTGCTCTTAATTCAACGTAAATGATATCTAAGATCCATTTTGGGAGAGAACTATAATTATTTTCTAATATTTCACTCATCTGTTTTTGACTATATTCGCGACTGGTTTTAGGTTCCGTATATTTATCTGGAACATTCGCGTTGGGTCTTGGGGAAGGACTTCTGGGGTAGTGACGTTCTCTAGTAAAATATTGAGACGGCAACTCCAAATTGTTATTTATGAGTTGTCGTTCAAAATTATCCCTATAATAAAATAAATGGGCTCAGAACATATGAATTATAAATATTACAGATTTACTATATATATTTACATTGGAGTGCGGCTCTTCAAAGGCGGAGAACGCAGCGGGGAATGTGGTGACGTCGCCGGAGAGGATTCCAGTGATGTTATTGTTGATATGGGACTTTGACTTTTCCTGTATTTCTCGGTCATAAAATTGATATAATCGGGTAAAATTAGGCCGAATTCATCCGCTATTTTCTTCTTAGTTTTATAGGGATCCGGAGATATATTTATTATTTCCTCAATTCTCAAGAACTCCTCTTTTAGCATTTTGTCTACAATTATTAAATATCAAGGTAAGTGAACTATTCATATCACAAAAAGAAAGAATAATGAATTTCAATTATAGGTCACCTATTTTTTCTTCATCATCAATTTGTTGAGGAGGTTGAGGTGGTAATTGAGGTAAGTATTGTTGAGGTTGTTGAGAAGGTGATTGCGACCATTGGTATTCATGATGTGGCCATTGACGTTGCTGATTTTGTTGAGGTTGTTGAGGTTGTTGAGGCCATTGAGGTAGAGGTGGTTGCGGCCATTGAGGTTGAGATTGTTGAGGTTGTTGAGGCCATTGAGATTGAGGTGGTTGCGGCCATTGAAATTGAGATTGTTGAGGTTGTTGAGGCCATTGAGATTGAGGTGGTTGCGACCATTGAAATTGATGAGGTTGAGATTGTTGAGGTTGTTGAGGCCATTGAGATTGAGGTGGTTGCGGCCATTGAAATTGAAATTGTTGAGGTTGTCGCGGCCACTGAAGTAGAGTTTGGGGTTGAGATTGTTGCGGTTGTTGAGATTGAGGTTGTTGCGGTTGATGAGATTGAGGTTGTTGCGGTTGTTGAGATTGGGGTTGTTGCAGCTGTTGAGGTTGTTGCGGCCATTGAGACTGAGGTTGTTGATATTGCGGTTGCGATGGCTGCCAATGTTTAATAAGAGAACCTTTTTTACGAATTCCTTGTTCTTTATCAAGATCTTGAGAAGACATTTTAATGATATCTCAATATAAAAAAAAAGAAATAATTGAATAAAAAAAAAAAAAAAATTTTTTTTATCCCCTTTTTTTTGCGTTGATCTTACCACATCATGATCGAAAAAAATTAATCTTTTTCTTGCATCGTAATTATATCTATGATTAATATGGTTAATTACGAAAAGAAAAAAAATTCTTTTTGCCATTGATCTTATTACATCATATGATACAGATTTTTTTAAGGAAAAAAAATATGATTAATATAATGATGGATATTGTGATTAAATCATGGCCAAGTAAAATTAATATTTTTCTCACATTGTTACGATTAATTTCGAAAATAAGTTTCTTTTTTACCATTGATCTCAATAGATTTTCTAAGGAAAAAAATTTGATTAATATAATGACGGACATTGTGATTATCGAGTAAAAATTAATCTTTTTTTCAATTTTTTTCTTTTTTTTAAAAATTCTATATCGTGGTTATACCTATTACCAAAAAAAACTTTTTCTGCAAAAAAAGTTGTTTGCATTGATATTATAACACTACGAGTTATCTTTTCCTTGAACCTTCTCAAACATCTTAAGTCGTATAATTAATAATTAACCTCTCCTATAAACAGAGAGCAACTTACTTTAATATAAACACGAATACAAAATACGTTAGTAATGAGAACGAAAAATAAATTCTTTAGGAAAAAGAGATTATTTAAAGCACTGAACTGAAAGGAATGATTCCTAGGATAGCGAGTGATTTGAACTAAGCCAAAGTTAGAAACAAGATAGTTTCGGTATCTTCAGGCGGTATGGATGAAGACAATTCACGTATTAGCCCTTGTTCTACAATTGATTTTTATCAAACTCGCTCTACATTGATTATTTCAGTTCTGTCTCAACCGATCTCCGGGGAAGAAGCAAAGTAGAAATCAAAGAATGGGAATCATGTATGGAAAAGGAACATCTTAAAAAGAAAGAGGCAACGGTTCTGCGAGTTAGAAATATCTGAGTAGATGATTCATGCTGAAGCTTCTCTTCTCTCATTTCATCACTGATGCTTTTTCTTATGCGCCTTATCCAAGAAAGCATCCATTTCCCTTTCCTTCGATGACTTGGTATTCTTGAACTGGTCTTATGCGCATATACTGTATAAAACTTCTGGTCAAATGATCGTAGCATTGCTTTAAATTCCTAATTAGCTAATTACACATGTGCATATTGCATATTTTACCAAATTCTGTAGACCAATAAAAATCACAGTTTTGCACTGAGATTATCATTTAATCTCATTTGGATAAATTGTTTGTACTTGGCGTGAAGAACAGGTTATACTGTACTAATTAAACTGGCTGGTACTTACAAAAAAGAGATCTTTTTTTCTGTTTTTTTTCTAATTATTATGCTTTTTTATTTCTATCTAAGGCTGTGTTTTATTGTGCCATTGATTTACTTATTATATGGCTATATTTATTTCACCATCAATCATCGCTTTGTGTAAAGCTATAGTTTGTGGTTGTGCAAATTTCCCACTGGCGCTTTCCCGGGTGTTTAATAGAATAATTGGTCGGCAAGTCATGTATAATGTATATTGATATAAAAGAATTTATTTTTTAGTTGTCTTTCCGGCGCAGATTACTAATGTATATTAATTTAATTGATGGTGTGTGACTAAACAAATATTGACGACAACTTTTCAAATAAAAAGGTATCCGTAATTAGACAACTAAACAGGAACATCTCAGTGCTAGGATAAGCCTTGTTTAGAATAAGCCCAGCAATTCCGTACTGAGATTTTCGAATGATGTTTCCCATTTAGGATAGGCCCAACACTTCGCTAGTTGTATATAAATACCCCTAATTTTTCAAGAAAATAACGATTTCCCTTAATAACTTATTTTCACGTTCCTATTTTTTTTTTTAAAAAAAAAAAGAAATAAAAATTTTAGAAAAAATCTTATTCCCACGTCCTTTTTTTTTTAAATAAATATGATTAAAAAAAAAAATTTTCTCCTCCTACCCGAAAGAACTTCGTTTTATCAAAAAAAAAAAAAAAGAATTTTCTCCTCCTACCTTTAAGTTTTATCAAAAAAAAAGTTCATACTCTTCCTTTTTAAAATAACGTGTCTTAATTTTAATATGCCTGATAACATTGATAACACTACTATTATCGACAATAATAATGAAGTTAGCAATGATTTTTATATAATTGATAACCCGAACGCGATTAAAGATATATTAAGTATATCTGTTAATCATTCTATAACAATAAAGAATAATTCTAGTACAATTCAAATGTTAATTACAATACTCCAAGGTAAGTTAACACTATGTTTTTTGGGTGCATTGATGCTGTATATGGCTCTATCAGGTTACTGATACTGTATGTTTTGATACTGACTAACAATATAAGAACGACTTACTTCTGCTTCATCTACTATCTCTCCTCCTATTGTCTCTACTTCTCCTCTTAATGTCTCTGCTATTGCCTCTCCTTCTCCTCCGGTCTCAACATACGGATCCTTGTCGGATTCAATTTCATCTTTAAGCTCTTCGCTACCCTTAGACTCTTCAGTAACCTCATCATCAATAACTCCCTTAACGACTTTAATTTCGTCGATCTCACCAATTTCCTCGATCTCCCCCAATTTCCTCGAACCCGCCAATTTCTTCGAATCCGGCTCCCGGTTCAAATTTAAATTTTATATGCACGTCGGAGGGGGTCGCTTTATCTAGCAGGACAAATTGGATTGCGCCTATCGGCTCATATAAAGATCCGTGTTACTTATGTGAATATTACGGGCATGGTTTTAATACCTGCCCGAATATTCAGCAAAATTACCGGGGAAGATGCTGCAGGTGTTGGGTCAGTCCGCACGAGTCAAAAGATTGCCATTTACGAAAAGGTGAAAAGGTACCTATTCCATTTAAAAAGAATTTTTTAAAGCCGGCCGATTTAATCAAATTTTTTGGAAGAATTGAGGAATAGGTTTTTTTTTTTAATTCATTTCTGGTCGCCTTGGTGGCGAATTTTTTATTCTATGTAGTTTGTTTGGTCCGCCTGGTGGCGGGTTTTTTCCTGGTTCGTCTGGTGATGAGTTTTTTTTCTGGTTCGCCTTGTGGCGTAAAGGTTTCTGGTTCGCCTGGTGGCGTGTTCTTTTTTTGTTTTGATATTTTTTTATAATAATAATAAATAATAATGGCATTTTATCAATCACACTGGCACTAAATAAAAATTTATTAAGACATTTTTTGAATATTATCTTGAATGCCAAATTGATATGATGATAATGTTAAATTCATATTGCAGAAAATATAAAAAAAATTGTTCAATATGGAAGTCAGTAATTTGATGGCTGTTTAAAAATCTAAGGTTTCTGTTTAAGATTGTTTGTTTCTTTACTATAAAATGCTGATCAATAACTTTTAGTTCAGTAAATTATTAATTTGTATAATAAATTCCTTTTATTCAGCAATAAATTTTGAAGTTCAAATAATTTTGACATTTAATTTTAATTTATAAATATCCAGATGTTCAAAGCACGCCTTAGCAAAATTTTTGCCAATTGTCATACAACTGAAATTTAACGCGTCTACTGGATTTTCTACAGTTTCTACCCAATCACGATGTTGTCGTAAAAAATTTTTAATATAAAAAAATGCTTGCTCGATCTGTAAGCAATAAATTTTTAAATAATGGAAGATTAAATTCTTACGGGATTATAATCGGGAGAATAAGATGGCAAAAACTCAAGTCGTATTCCTTTCTCCTCACAAATATTCCGCAAAACGCTGACTTTTATGTATAGATACATTATCTAAGATTAAAACGCTATACTAGTTATTTAAACTAAATAAAATATTAAATAAAATATTTATTATAGTCTTATGTGGTTTTATATTTCGCTTCGAAAATGGTAAACAAGTTGGGAAGGAAAAGAGATGGTTTAACGCGGCACAATAAAAATCAATAAAAATCTACGTACACGCGAAATCAGGTCACATGATTATTAGCAGAGTGGTGGCGCTATGATATATTGTAATCTTTATTATCATAAAAGGAATAAAAAACCATATCAATGTTTATCACGGTCTTTTATGTGATATGTACTAGTATTATGAAAAAAAGATGGAGTTTTAAAGAGCTAGCAATGTTTCTTCCGCTACGGGAAGGAATTTCTAGATCCTTCTGTAATAACATTAAACTCCTTAAACCTTTTCTTTGATATTTGCGCTTTCAGTTTCAACCCAGACTATTTTGAAGCATTTCTGGAAAATTCTATAATTTATCTAGTGAAGTTTCCGATATTTTGTAAAATCGAATGCTGAAACGTATCGGGCTTAAGTTCTCTTTAAACCACCTCACGTGATATGAAATTGTTTACTTCCTCGTCGGTAGGATCTTGAACTTTCCGTATATCCACTTTAATAGAAAAAAAAATTTAATCATTAAATTCATTGTAATAAAACAACAAATCATACGATATTGAACGTATCGATGCACCTTTCTACAATTTGTCGAATTCTTTTTACTTAATGTTGAAAGTACATTTTCAATGATATCGATAGTCGGAAAATGATTTACGATATCGTTCGTTAATTGACTTCGCCACGTTTTGATAAGCATCATGCCCAAAAATTTTTTGTATTATTTTTATCAAACGCATGATCGGGCGGATTTCTAGTTCGCAAAAAAAAGGCATTTTCATTCTTCGT
Source organism: Rhizophagus clarus (assembly GCA_015698045.1). Lineage (NCBI taxonomy): Eukaryota > Fungi > Glomeromycota > Glomeromycetes > Glomerales > Glomeraceae > Rhizophagus > Rhizophagus clarus. The sequence goes on from BLAL01000299.1 coordinate 158,799, forward strand.
CAATAAGACGATAATTATCCTAAACAGTAATAATATCAATAATACATTAATACATCAGTAATTCTGGTGTAATAACGATTGTTCTTAATTGTTAAGAATTGTAACAACCAAAATAAGAAATGGATTTTACGTTGTCAGATGGTGACGAAGTCGAGGTGGTTAGTGGCAAATTTGTTGCGGCTGCTTCGTCGAGGAGCAAATCACATTTTGTTTGCCAGATGTAGTACACTTTGGATGTAAGACCAACCAATTGCAAATTTGCAATTGATTGGTCATTGCGCCAAATTGAACCGGATTTCTTCTTCACTTCTCTAGAAGTAATATTAAATGAGAATAAAAATTATATTTCATTAATTATGTAGATTTATGTTTTTACCGCTTTCATCATTTTCATTTTCTTCTGTTTCTTTATCTTTCTCTCTCCTATCCCCTCCTCTTCTCTCTTTCTCTCTTCTCTCTTTCTCTCTTCTCTCTTTCTCTCTTCTCTCTTTCTCTCTTCTTTCTTTCTCTCTTCTCTGTATCTTCTCCTCTCCATCTCTTTCTTCTCATTTTCTGCTTCTTCTTTTTCATATTTCCTTTCTTCTTGCCTGAAGCCATATCTTCATTTAAACCGAAGTAAATTTAGTTTTAAATAAATTCGCCAGAAATATCATTTCCAATTGAATAATAAAACAATAATTATAAACGTATTTACCCAAAATAATTCTTCTCACTATCATCTTTGTCTATTATACCTTCCTCCAATATCTACATCTTGTCCATGTAATTATCTTGTTCATGTTCACTTTCCTTCCCTCTCTCCTTTCATCTCCTTTCCTTTTATATCACGTGAAGATTGTCGGCAACATATGTACGAATAGTTTTTTAGTCTTTGCAGCTTTGTTGCCTTGTCTTTTAGGGTATCATTGATAATAGTATTAGGCGCAATTACTATATAAATTTTAAATCAAAAAATATAATATTATTACCTTTTCTGTTTACTCCTACTGCGTGTAGTCAATGATAAACAAACAAGATGCGTACTTATCGGTATTGTGCTGAGTAGCAACGTAAAGAAAATAGGTGATTCGTCACGTAAAGAAATAGGTGATTCCTGGACGAACGAACTACAAGCATCATCTTATTTATTTATAGAGATTCTCCCCTAATATTAAGAAAAATTACATCCGTGACCGCAGCACATAAAAGGAATTGGGTTGGATTCTCGAAAAAAACGTTCATGGTTACATTAAAATCTTTGGATAGTTGATCGGGAAAGAATTGTTAATGGTTACATCGATTCTTGTTATGACGAAAATTTTGGGAAAATTTTGACGTTTACAACCGGTTACATGTAAAGAAATATATTATGAGTATCGTAACTGTAGGACCATAAAACGGAAAATTTGGCCAACAAAATGTTTCAAATTATTGGAATAATTGATCAGGAAAATCCTTAAATGGGGTATATTAGCTCTTTGTCCACAGAACATTAATGGTAATTCTCGAGCAATATTACGGTTACAAGTAAAAGAAACTTTATATGAATATCGTGATCGCAGGACCATGAAACGGAATTTCTCGGGATAATTGATCCATGGGAGAAAAAATTTGTTAATTGGTCTACATAATCAGTGGGTTGAAAATTATACTGTACGTCTTCATATACTGCTGTCCCAGTATACTTAAATTAGAGTGACATTTTCTTCCATATGTGTTAATATATATATAGATATCTTATTTAATAATCTAGGATTCTGTTCTCTTTTAATCTAACGCTAAATAGAAAAATATATATTTAAATATTTAACCAGTGCAATTATTACATGGTTGCAATGTATACCAGACTTACATTGATGAAAATGTATGGGCAATGGAAAAGTGCGGTACAGGTAAGGCTGGATCGGCGAGGACATAAATAGAAAAATTTAGATCAAAAATTGGTCGGGAAAAATTTTGTCAACAGTTCTGTGATTCTTTATCTGCAAAAGATCTTTATTTGCAGCACATTGGTGGAATCTAGG